>NXFV01000506.1:0-148311 GCA_002803225.1 Gamarada debralockiae | reverse complement strand
CTCACATGATAACAGAGAAAAATCGCACCAGCGCGCCTTGGCGCGCTGCACTCATGCTAGTCATATATAGATCACCAACACAATCTCCACGCCTTCCAGACGCTACGAGAGTTGAAGGCCATCAGTGTGTACCTCTTCTCCGTCGCGGTTCCTCTTCATCTCATCTCCCTCCCGTCTCTTCCTTTCGCAAACTCATATCAAAGTTAAGCTGGACTTGCTTTGACCCGTCACTCATTAATAATTTAATCGGCTCCCCCGGTCTCGCCAATAATCAACTCGGCACATCCCAGTCTCCCATCGCCGCAATATCGCACCGTAGTGCATGTGGACCCGATTTCCGCTTGGCTCTAGTCACGTTGCCCCCACTATTTGCCTGCGAGGTACAAATGTCAACACAACCCCCCAACCCTCAATTAATGGGCAGAACGAACGTCACAATGGCGGTCGCTCAACCAAAGCCAAAGCCGGCTTCAAAGGCCAATTCGAACACTCCGAAAGGAAAAGCACAAATGCACAGAAGATCGCGAACAGGTTTGTTGAAATTCGATTTAATTCCGGTCAATTTCCTTACTGTCGCTACTTAGTAGATGCAAAGTACTGATTACAACTACAAAGGTTGCTACACATGCAGACTACGAAGAAAGAAGTGCGACGAGGGCTCCCCAGCCTGTACGGCCTGCAAACACCTTGGACTTCGATGCGAGTACAAGAGACCAATGTGGTGGTCCAACAATGAGCAGCGCCGCATCCAGAAGGACAATATCAAGATGATCATCAAGAGGAAGAAACTCACCGAGAAGACCACAACCTCCACCCAAGTCATGACTCCGGGTGTAGAAACTCCACCTGGGTTGTCGCACTCGCTGCCAACTTCTGCGACTTTTTCGGACTCACTGGATCGCACTCGGTCGGCTTCAATTGACTCGCAATTATCGTTATTCGATTTCAATGCGCCACCCGGCATTGCAGACTACACAGCCTACAATGCGCAAATGCACTCGTCACACTCTCAATACGCATCCATGTATCCCGAATTCTCGCCATACGAAATCGACGTCAAGACCGAGCGACAAATGTTTGTTAATGACATTCCCACGCGACGCGAATCGACAATATCAACGTTCAGCACTTTCCACCCACCACCACCTCCCGAAGCTATGCTACCCTCTTTTCCCGCCGACAATGACTGGGAAGAACACTACGACGAGAGGAGAGAATCTTTGGCAGAGGAGGCATTGAACGTGAACATGTTTGATTTTGCGCATGGTACACCTTCATCAATTCGCCAAGTTGCCATCGAACTCGACGAGGGTGATCAAAGACTTCTTGACCACTTCATCTCGGATGTATTGCCAACTGTCTTCCCAATTCTCGAGACCAACCAGCACGGATCCGCACGATCGGACTATGTCCTCCCCGCCCTCCAGAGCAACAAATGCTACTTGCACTGCTGTCTCAGTATCTCCGCTCAGCATTTCAAATCTACCATGAACATCCAAGGAGACCAAATCGACAACGACATCATGCGCCACCGCTACGCGACCATTTCCGAGCTCTGCGAAGCACTCAATCGCGACACAAACCACCAGGAAATTTTGGAGGCGACTTTGGGCATGATCTTCTTCCAATGCTCTGTTGGCCGATTTGACGATTGCCTTCCAGATATCCCGTGGCACCAACACTTCCAAGCTGCGATTTCGCTTGTCCAAAAACTCGAACTCAACCGTTTGGTTACGGAGTCACATGACCTCATGTCCTTCAACATGACTCTCACAGCTTGGATTGATATCCTCGGTTCCACGATTCAAGGTCAAGCCCCAACGTTCGCTCACACTTACCGCGAAAAGCATCTCTCGTCGACCAACTCATCTCTTGGGTTGCGCGAACTGATGGGCTGCGAGGACCGCGTCATGTACTTGATCTCCGAGATCGCATGCTTAGAAGCGCTCAAGAAAGATGGTATGGACGATATTCAACTTTGCCAACATGTGCACGCCCTTGGTGACCAGATCGGTCTGACTGAGATTGGCGAATCTGGACCCAAGATCCCGTTCAACGCGAACGGTGTTCTGAGCCCAAAGCAACTGAGCAAGAACATGACAGCAGCTTTCCGTTTGGCTGCTCGTATCTACTTGTGCAGTCTGGTCCCAGGTTTCGCACCCAGCCAAGCCAGCTGTGTTGGTCTCGTGGCAAAGCTCACACAAGTCCTTGAATTCATCCCTTCTGGACCAGTTGGATACGACCGAAGTCTCGTCTGGGTATATCTTATCGGCGGATCAGTCAGCACAGCGAACTCGACATTCCGCACCTTCTTCCAAGAGCGTCTGATGGGTCTCGGTGACCTCGCAGATTTCGGAAGCTTCGGCCGCGTAGCTTGTCTCCTAAAAGAAGTCTGGGGCCACGTCGATGGACGCTTTAGTCCTGGTGGAGGTGAAGCGCATTATGTCTCCTGGCGAGACGTGATGCAGATGAAGGGCTGGGATTTCTTGTTGATCTAGAATCCTTTGCTTGGGACCTCTTTACAGGTTTTAAAGGTCTACAAAACCTTCGTCATATTACATATTGCGATACAGAGTATCGTGAATGTTTCGCTTCACCCGGGACGTCGAGCCCACGACTGAGTCCTGGAGACGATTGATCGATTCAAGCATGGTTTAGATGATGTTGCTGCAAAGCACGGGGCTGGGCTGGGCTATGGCGACTTAAATGTCGGAAAATCTTATGAGCTGGACGATATACATGCATAGGAATAGGCGGTGGACGGACGGACGGTTGGATTGGGAAAGAAACATCACAGGATAACGACGACGACGAAGTTTTCTTCACTTATTGATAATAATTACTCATTCTCCAAGCACATTTTGGCATACCCAGGCACGGCGTTTCGGATGGGATGGGTTTGGGTTTTGGGCTTTAGGAGCTGATGGGATATCAGCTCCAGAGCAATACGTACTCCCTAGATGGGCCTTCAGCAGGCTGGTTCTAGTACGCGACTACGTTCTTAGGAAGGAGGCATTTTGGGGCGATGATGAAGAGAGATGTCTCGAGGATTCTGGGAGGAGAGACATGTGCTTGAAGAAGGGGTTGAGCGCTGCTCCTCCGATTAGGGTTAGGATAGGGATTCTGGGTTACGCATTTGTGTATAGCACGCTTGTGCGTAGCTTGGTTTCTGTAATTGAAGAAGATATCAAAAAGCTCTCGTCCCTCATACTCGTACGTGACTTGACTTGATCACCACTTCCACACGTGACCCTACCACCGCCTCCCATCACAAACAAAACCCTGAAACAAGCGCGAAGTATCCATCCGAGCCATCTCAACCTCCAAAACACATTTACATGTCCTTTTGTTGCAAATCGCATCGGTACATAACGGACACTAGAATAGCAGCCGCCGAATTCTCCTCTTTCCCATTACGTTCCCTCATCTAAATTTTACAAGAGTCTCGTTTTCGCTTTTCATCGGAATCGCCGTCTTGTGTAACGGCTCCTCATGTCATAACCGATCATGCGATCTTCACGAATTTTGCAGCTCGGCAGGCGGCGGCCGGGCCCGCGGCCTTGAGACTTGCAACAAAAAAGCAGAAATTGTTGGAACGAAAGCGAGGGGGTCTAGATGGCGGAATGGGAGTAGGTTATGCGGGTGCTTCTATTCTATAGCATGAAGGGAGGGATGCGGGGTTGATCCTGCTGTACAGTACAGTAAGAGGGACAGTTTTCGTGAGGCAGATTCGTGCTTCTCAGGTTGACCGGAGGCGATCGGAGAGCTCCACCGAATGAGCGACAGCATGTGACTTTAATCTTTTTATTTTTTTTATTTTTTTTCCCCTGGTGAGACGTACCGGGGGCAGGGACATACGTACATTTCCCTCTTTAGCTGAGTCGGGAACCAGTCGTCCAGGGTTTTTGCTTGATGCAGAATTGCAAGGTTAAGGGAAGGTCGGGCAGCAATTCCTGTCTCATTTTCATCTGAGGCGCATGTGACTATTTCTCGCTTTCGTCTCTCGCTAAATATGGCGACTTCAGGCTTTAACGTGCGTTACACATACGTACCTGCACACCTGTAAACACGTTCACCGCTCTAGCCGCTACGTATTGATGCAGTACGGATTAGCCCTTTATTTCTTGTAATGATCCAGAGATCAACGTATAAGGAGAGCGATAGTCTAATTTGTTATTGGAAAAAGAATTATGCACCAGCCAAACCTTCGTAGCGACTCTCTTCAACAACGCCTCCAAAGTCCTCCGAACCTGTGCAACCTGGTCAACCATTCCCGCATGATGCTCGCGATTTTCCACCGCTCCGTCTCAAGCGTGAAATGTCCCGCACCCACAAGATGCACCACAGCGTAGGCAAATCGCGCTTAAAAGGTCCTCAGCGCCAGAGGGTGGACACAACGGATCATTTTCGCCCCAAACAGCCAGGAGAGGAACCTGAGAAGGTCTCAGATATTGCCCTGATATACAGGGTAGCTTTGCGTGGTGGTGCGAATGTCGTACTGATACTGCAGCTGCGTGCTTTTATTCTCCCGCACTCGCAATATTGCTCTCATAATCGAGCTGCCAATTCACCGGGTTGAGAAGGGAGACATCTTGGGGCGCGGCACCCGTGGTCAACTGCTCTTTGATACCTTGTGGCGTAAGGATCGTATCCGCGACGACTTGCTGCGTGGCCTCGGAATCACTGCTATTCCATAGTACAAAAAGTGTCTTTCCATGCCGTCTGGTTGAAATAATCGCATGCGGGTCCGTTCTGCGAAATTATTGCCTTTACCGGCCCTGGATTCTGCGAGGCGACTTCGAAGCTGATGTTGCCGAAGTCGAAAACGTATAGTGCATAGCTGTCGAGATTCAGTGCCAGCAGCCAGGCTGCAATCACCGCTGCCATATTCCCAAAGCGATATTCATAGTTTGAAGTGACTGTCGTTAGGCCAAAACCGTGTAAATCTGGCGCAAGAACGTGGTAGGAGTCGGAGAGCGTCGGGATGAATTCGCTGTACTGGCGTGAGGAAGATGGAAAACCGTGAAGGAGGACAATGTTGGGGGTGTAGTAGACGTTTGCTTGCCCGGAGGACGTGCAATTAAAGGCTGAGCCATTGAAGAAGACTGGGATTGTGTGGTAATTCGGAATATAGGGAGACATCTTCATGCAGCAGAAGACAATAAAGCTGAGGCTGATTACAGCAAACAGAATATCAGGTCAATTGCGCCAAGACATAAATATATCATTCCCAGCTAGACAATTCACGTAAGATTAAATGTATAACATTAGTAATACAATGAGAGCGATGTCTAGTCCCTGACATCGTCTTCCGAGCTGGGCTCTATGGTACAAAAAATTACAGAGCCGATTTGTGACCAAAGTTTCCCATTTCCCCGCAAAATCGCATGTTGCTGTTCCCAAAGGAAGAGAAGAGAAGACAAACTTTCCCTAGTAACTATACTAAGACTTTCGTATAAAACATTCTCGAAGCTGATTCCTGCGAAGCCACGATTAATAACCAGTAATGACAGCGAAGCTTCGTTCTCTCACCGTCCACGATACGAATTAGAAATTGCATTGTTCCAAATCAAGACAGTGTACAACGAAGACGTTGTCGCAACATGGTAGAGCGCGACTGATTAACCATTTGTATGGCCAAGACGAACACATTGCAAGTTGACACTGCGCACCAATAGTCATTCACTATAATCTGCGCCGTCTTTCTGTGGCAGGTGCTTGTCATCTTTCATTTGAAGCACTCTGAGAGTCAAATCGCTATCTCTAAGATGATCTGTCGTGATTGACAACAGTATAGGAGTCTAATCCCGTGGCTGCACGGAATAGGGTACATCAGAGACCTCTCTAGCCCTATAGCACTTAGAGCCTCAGGTACACGATACAACATGGCCATCTCCCATTGAATAGTGTTAAACTAAACTGCAACCCAACGGCTGGCAGAAGAATATAAAATGGAGTCTGGTTCCTTGATGTTCTGTCCGCGAGACACAATCACACAACTTTATGAGTAAGATCAGGTGCAACCAAAGAAGCTAACTTCCCGAGAGTGCTAAGATCGCGGCCATGGTTAGTCAAGGTCTTTGGGCAGGAATTCCTCTCATTTTCCATCTGACTCGTTATGGATCATTTTCGCTTGCGCGTCTCGGGCCTTCTCATTCATTCAGCGCGCTTCTTAGCGTGCCTTTTGCCCATCCAATCATTATGTCCCTCGTCAACTGTTTCATCCTCTCTTCAATCTTGAACCGACACAACTCCCAGCGCTTGACAACCTGTCGATTCGCAGACTCACCAGCGACAAGAGACTTGCACAGCCTCACATCGCCAGCCCATCGCAAAGCGCCCTCCATGTCCAAAGAACACAGCGAGCCGCCGATTCAGGAGCTTGCCTGTTCTGGCGCAGCCAAAGCTATTCGAAGATACACGGTCGACGCGAGAGGGACCTCGATGCACTTTCGCTGGCTGTTACCCGCTTGAAGCGTCGTCTAATGATGAAAGATGGTTGAAGTAGGTAACAAAGGAAATATGAGCGGATATGAATAGGGCCGGGTTGGTAGGTCGAGTCTTTGAGTTTTGAGGTTTGGATGTTTCTTTGTTTGATGTTTTGAATATACATTCTTTCGAGTCATATTTTTGAGGACCGAGAGATCCATACTCGATTACTTCCTTCGTGATTGTTCTATTTGGATTCTTCCACACTTATACTTTCTTGTGATTTCTTGGAGTTGGTGCTTCATTACACTCGCTATTATCTAGGATATCGAAATCTAGATTCGAAGGACTTGTGACGATTCAACGTACCACATACAACATACAACGATTTGGTGGCAAGATGAGACGAATATTGAGTCCTGTGCTCCTCGCAGCATTCTGCCTCGCGACTTCGACCGTAGCACAACCCTCGTTCAACATCTTCGAACGGGCCTCGACTTGCGCCGATTCAAGTTTTACACAATGTACCGAGCCGGGCCTACCATCTTCCTTCTGCTGTCCTGCAAATCAAGTCTGCATACCTCTCGCCGCTAATACAACCGTGTTGTGTTGCCCGGACGGTTCAGACTGTGCTACGATCCAACCCATAACATGCGACATCTCTAAGCAGAATGGAACTCTAAATCCCGGGAGCACGCTGCAGACGACTGCACTCACATCTACGCTGTTGACATGCGGGAGTGGATGCTGTCCCTTTGGCTACAGCTGCAATACACAGAACGTCTGTATCATGAACGCGAACCAGCAAGACTCTGCACCACCAGCTCCGACATCCTCTTCCCCACCGTCCTCGACCTCCTCATCTCCCATAATCTCATCAACAAGCACACAATCCGCCTCTGTGGTACCCGTCACAAGCACAAATGGCACAGCACCCCTTAAGGAATCCTGCGACAAATTCCCCGTTCCAGCAGTACTTGCCGGTTTCTTCCCCGGCCTCCTAGCCGGCATTCTCCTCACAGTCGCAATAATCTGCCTCCTGGGTGCCCACCGCCGCAAATCAACTCGCAGACACAGCGGCTCATCCTTTGGCAACATATCCGAGCCTCAACCCAGCGGCGCAGACATGCGAACCGATTTCCTACGCAAGCAACCTTCTACACCCTCAACCGGTGCTCCTTCCACACCCACACGTCGAAACACAATAACACGCATGCGATCCATGTTCCGGAAATCCACAAGCACGAATGGGACACAGACTCCAAGACCTGCTCCTGTTCCGCCGATTCCGTTGAATGTGCAGAGACCGATGATACAGATGGCTCAGGATAGGCCTGTTACACCGCATCTGCAAAGGGAGCCGAGTTATGAGGATATTAATATTTTTGCGGATGGGGATACTGCTAGTGCGTTGAGGGAGCGGGAGAGATTGGGTGTTAATGGAGGAGGGAGGGATTTGAGGGCCAGTCATCAAACGACATTTACGGATATGATGGAGAGGAGTGGACTAGCGGGGTTACAGAAGGGCCAACGTGAGTATTTTCGTCCTAGCTTTTGTCGTCTTATCCTCTGATGAACGTTTTGTTAATAGTAAGATAGCTTATGTGTACAAAGGGAATTCGCCTAGCTATTCGCCTCCCCAGACACGACAGGAGAGTCCGAGGAGATGATAGGGACTTTGAGGTTTTGTAATGGAAGAACATTGCGGCGATGATGAATATATGAGAAGGGACTGGGTTGATGGACAGAACTGAAACATTCGGCATGAATTCGGCATGGTGTTTTGGACTTGGAGATATATCCCGTTCGTTTTATTTCTCTTTGAGCCTTGTGAAAATACTACTCTTTGAACGTATCATACCTACCTCTGAATGTGCACTCTGTCACTGATCTTACAATATCCCTCGTCACTAACAAAGGTTTGAAGTACGTAAACTCGAGCACTAGGCTGATCTGTGGCAGTGCATCATCGGGAATGAGGCTGAACCTCAACCTCAAAAACATCAGTCATCAACATCGGGCTTACAATAAACATGAATACCTCTTCTATCCCCAATATAGAAAGGCGTATAGAACAGAAATCCTATCGCAATGTCTTGCGCCTACTGTCACCGGCTTTTCTCCTTCCAACAGCCAGTCCAACAGTACGAACCAGCGCAAAATCGTCGTCACAACGTACTGCAAAAGCACGGAAATCCAAACGAAAATGTGCAGCTCAAAATCGAGCAGTCACCTCAAGTGATAGGTGGGGAGGTGTCAAAAATCGAGGTCTATGAAGACACAAAGGATATCTTCACACCAAAATTGCTGTGGTTCAAAACTTTGATTCCAAAGGATGGTCTCAAGAATGGGGAAACGCATGACCCAAGTGGCAAGTGCCAGATTTGCGGCATGATTTTTAGTAACGTGTCGGGGTCATTAGTTGAGGCTATTATCCGAAAGCAGGGCACAAAACGGGGAGGTGAGATGGGCTTTGTGTATCAGTTGAAAAGAGAGGGGCCTTTGATGAGTCCAGAGCCGGTGTTGAGTGTGTGGTTGGAGGTCGGGGACAAGTTAGTACCCATGATTAAGTTGAGAATTTCTGCTGCGGACTGTAAGTGCTATCTTTCATGCTCTCACTCTCATAAAAGATTTTGAGGGAGCATATGCTGATTGTAGCTCTAGATTCGAAGAGCCTTCGAGGCCTGTTTCCCTCGCGCGTGGAATCCGCCAATACCGGCTCGTTAGACACGCTCAGTCTAGCAGCTTCGTGGATTAATCACTGCAAAAGAACTCATCGCGAATGCGCTCGTTCCTACACAGAAGAGCACCGTCTTCCCACGCGCTTAATCGACGTCGGAACACCCGACGGGAGTGTGAAGCCTCATCTCTTCATACCCTCCCCATCAACGCCATTTACGTCTTACACCACTCTCTCTTACCGCTGGGGACCCTCCCCACGTGTCCTCTTGACCCAAGAGTCATTTTCGTCCCTTCTTGAAGAAATCCCATTCCATCTCCTCCCTCAAAATAATCAAGATGCGATCCAAGTCACGAGATTTCTAGGCATCAGGTATCTATGGATTGATGCGTTGTGTATCATTCAGGACTTGGAGGGCGATTGGCATAAAGAGAGCGAGAGGATGGGGGATATTTATAAAGACTCCTATGTTACGATTTCGGCGTCTATGGCGGAGACGGGGGCTAGGGGATGTTTTGTTGAGAGAGGGCCTTTGCAGGCTTGTTTTAGGGCTGGGAGGAAGGATATGGGAGCACACCAAAGTATATCTGGACACACTGGTCAAGATTTGATGCGCCGACATTTGGGTTCGACAGTGGTGGCGACGACTCTGGATGAGAGACGGATGCGTCGACAATTAAGACGATATAAGAGACTCCATGGCTCAGATCCTCACAAATCATCAAGCAAAGAGAAGCAACTATGGCAAGAACCAATCCCAAAGGGTATCGCATCTTCTCGCTCCCCCCATTCTCGCCAGCAAATACATGACATCCAATCTCCCCTGAGATCCGACCCCTTCGATCCTATGAAGGCTCGCTCATACCAAGGTCCCGAAATGACGATCCGAACATTCCAAACCGATCTTTGGGCCTCAGAAGTCGACGCCAGCCCTTTAAGCCGGAGAGCCTGGACACTGCAAGAGCGCTTGCTCTCTCCCAGGATCCTGCATTTCGGCAAGAGCCAACTTTTCTTTGAATGTCCTTGCTCGAGAGCATGCGAGACATGGCCGCAGCCTGCAATGAGAAGAGTTAGGAGACCTTTCGAGGAAGATTGTCCTGTTGGCTTCAACACTACGGATTCCGATGCGGGCATGAATGGCGTGGTCGTGCACCCGTTGGCGGAACATTGGGATGAGATTGTGGAACTATATACTGATACCAACCTTACAAGACCGGATGATAAATTAGTCGCGATTTCGGGGTTGGCGAGGGAGATTCAGAAGGAGACGAAAGATGTTTATTATGCTGGGCTTTGGGGAAGGGATTTTGAGAGGATGCTGTTGTGGTATTTACAGATTCCTCAACGGACGAAGGTTAAGAAGTATAGAGCGCCATCTTGGTCATGGGCTTCGGTCGATGGGAAAGTAGGGTTTCTTGCCAATAAACCTGGTCGCACAGGTAACGAGACGGACTCGGTGGCTACTATCCAGACGATACGAACTGTCATTAAGGACGGTCAGCAATCATCCACTGGCCAGCTGAAAGACGGATTCTGTCGCATCTCAGGTGCAGCGCGAAAAGTCTTGAGATATGAGAGACAGGCTATCACCCATCGTCTTGTGTTGAGCGAGGAACTGTCTGATCCTCATTGCTACGTGGATTTCTTCCCTGATACAATCATCAAGAAGGAGGACTTCCTAGCTGAGGTAGAATGTCTACCAATTTTAACTTATCGGAATAGGACGCCAGAGGAGGAAAATATCAAGAAGACGAATGGAGAGTTTTTGGCCGGACTCGTCATTCAAGCTACTGGGGAATTTAGGGATGAGTATCGCCGCATCGGAGTCTTCCGAATTTCTGAGGAGAGCGGAAAGGATTGGTTTGAGGGGAGTGGAACAGAGGAGAGGGAGGTTACGATCATTTAGTTCCCGTTCGAAAGTCTGGTCGGGGAGACAGATGCTGGTCATCATTACTATCGTCCCGTTTTATAAAGGGGTTTAGCCGAAAATGTGGTAAGTCTAGTTCAGATGACAACCTTCTCATAAATATTCAGACCTCTAACTGTTCTTTCCAAAAGCAGTTAAATACTTTACGGCTCTTCTAACGACTATCCTACCAGATTTTTGGTGTTTGGTCTGCCTAAAAAGATTCCGGACCTCAGAGAGTGCCCGCATCCCCTTAACGAAGATCTCGTGAAATCAGTCTTCTCGACGAAGGTTCTTGATCGGTCCGGATCCAAGTCGGCTTTTGGTTTATTTAAAGATAAAGACAAAAATGCACCCGTCTCCCATCTTCAGCAAACGACGCTCCAAATACGAAAGAGACAGCAGCATCTCGACAATTATCAAAACGGCTGCTCTCACCCAAAGAAGCTAGAGGGACTACATGATTGTCTCAACCGAAAATCGCGATAGAATTCAATATGAGTGCCGAAACGCATCTGAGGTGCGCCACTGAAAGATTTCTTCATTTTCGGAGCCCTTCCTTGGAAATTACCACAGCGGATATGGAAATGGGTTGCCATGCACCCCAGACCATCCAGAGCAAGGCAAGAAGAGATAATGGTGGGAGGGTGAACCTCTTTCACAAACTCTCACCATCAGCTGTCTTTCTGGTCAACCATGAAGCGCGGCGCGTCGCGACGAAGACCTTACACCAGTCTCGAACATATAGTCATACCGCTTCGGAGCCCACAACTCTTCCACACCAGCTTCGAATACAACTCCTATCATCTGTCGTGGGGTTTGTGCAGGAGCATATTATTTCCCTAGCTTCCGCTACGCAGACCAGGAGCGCGAGGGATCCATTCCTGCTAATCGCCGCAATCGGCCAAACTGGCAACCTGACATCTGGGGCGCCCCGCGAGGTTTCCCTACGCTTTTCAACGTCCCAGCGATCCTTTTCCAAAATCCAACATCTTCAAATCGATCTCGATCTGGAACCACACAGTATTCCATATCGACCAAGTCATGGTTCGCGATGAAGAAGATTTCAGTTTCCCCTTTTTAATAGGCCTTTGACTGCAGTTGGGCTGAAGATTGTGCAGACTGAGCTCTGGGGACAGTTCGGAAGTTATGTCAAGGAATTGGCAAATCTAGGTTGGATGTTCGCGTGCAGCTGATGGCTCCGAAGTACATTGAGATATGGAAGAGAGAACCTAACGCAGGGTTTGTTGATGCTGTGTTTTTTGATAATGATTCGGAAAAAGAGTCGGACCTGGGCTTGGAGAATAAGCTGGATTTTGAGGGTGATGATGAGTTGGATTTGGAAGAAAACGATACGGAAGATATGGGCTTGCAGGTGAAAGATTTAGATGATGAGTAAGACATAGATGCTGTTATTAAGAGCTGATTCTCGTCAAAAACCGACACTTCTAACCTCTGCTCGGACATTGAAGAATGTGTAAGGTACGTCTTGGCGGTGGATGAAGGGTATTTGGGTCTCGCTGTCTGAAGAGGAGATTAGTTCTATGTTGGAAGGAGGCGAGGGGGAGCTGCTGACCTACACTTGGCCATCTTGAATACGTCGTTATAAGTGTTGTTGTCATAAGCAGATGAGATACCCCGTGCATTGCACTGCAGGAGCGCTTGGCCAAGAATATCCGCCCACCGTTGCGTCTGCCTCGAGACACCAAGGTAGGCTCCATACTTAGCATCTCAAAATTTATTCAAACTAAGGATCTTATCGATGGTCGTATCGCTCGTGAGTGGGAGTACGTTATGGATATAGCCACGGATGTCGGCCTCAGCCTATTCCTTCTAGTTCGGGAACCAATTTAAGAGGGTATAATTTGATAGGCACGAAGGCAGTTCCTCAGGTTCAACATCACCGGCGAAACCCTCAATGGATTTGTTTTGTGCTGCGTTTCGGAAGAGTTTGAGGGGAGAGTCTTTGATTGTTGAGCTATCGACGGCGGGGCTAGTTATGAACGAGCCTATTCAACAGATGTCAACTTCACTTCCAACATTAGATGGCCAGGGATGAATGAAGCTGCTTTCCATACGGAGCCTCCCTAATAAGTGCGCTACTAGCATTCCTGAGCTCCTCTTCCGTCTTGTTCCTAGCAGCAGCCAGGTCCGGAGCATTGAGTTTGGCGATAAGCCTGTCATATGTAATATCCTGGGCGTCAAGTCCCGCTTGGGACCCAGGGGCTGGTAGCCATGCTGGGCTCTGGATGATAGCTTTCTTGAAGGGTGTGTTTGGAACCGGTCCAGTGCTCGTCCACACGAGATGATGAACGATGGCGCCTGCACTGTGTCTCTCGCCAACCACGATGACATTTTTCGGGTCTCTGCCGAACTTGTCGATTTGTCATGCACCCACTGGAGAGCAAGGCGTTGATCGTAGAGACCTAGGTTGGATTGCCCGCCTTTGCTTTCAAATTTGGGACCGGCGAGGAAGCCGTGAGCTAACATCTGTGATAAGGTCAGTACACAACCATTCTCGAAAATGAAGATGTACCCGGTAGTTCAAGACAACGAAAACAAATGGGTTTACCTTGTCCTTGAGCTCATCATATGCTCTTCTAAAGAATCCAGCAGGTTTGTAAATGTGCCAGTCCTTAGCACCGTATACTGCAACCATTAGCGTATCTTCCAATCAAGAAGCAGGGAGTAAGGGCTCACCATATCCACCTCCGTAAATCCAAACCAGAACGGAGGCCCTATCTCCAGGCTCCGTATCCATCGAAATAGCAACATCCAAGAAAAGTCAGTCTTCGCCATCCGTCTCAGTCCTAAATTCCTTCTTCCAGTCCTTGCTGGTCTCATCGAAAACATCGATGAGCCACTGAGGCGCAGCCTGATGGCATGAATGTCCATCAGTCCTAGGGAAGAATGGGGGTTTGCCTTAGATAGGCTCAGGAGCTACAGGAGGTGCGAAATGAAGATCACCAATAGGTGGTTGGGCATGGCGGATGTTTTTGTAGACGTGAAAACCGAGATCAAGGCTTTCATGCGTATCCTTGACAGGATTGTATATTCCGTTCCCCTGCAATTTGATTACGGGGAAGGGGACAGACTCGTCGTTATTGTATATGAGGCTGTTTTTGTGGGTCGGGCCCGTGCTCGGACTTGTGATGGGAGGTTTGAAGGCGTCTTTCAGACGATCCGAAAGAGAGTGCTGAGATAACTGCATCGTCGAGTGTGGAAGTTGATGGCAGCCAAAAGGCGGCGAGCATTGATACGGAGCTATAAGCGAATTCCTTCATGTTTGATGAAACTGAATGATATTGTATGATGAGTAAAAGTAGTTGTTGGATTTGGACTTAGGAGGAGTAGAGTCTGGGGCTGCCAGATACCTTCATATGCTGACCAATGGACCAACATCCTGGCTTGGTACGGACGTGAAGTCATCTGCTACTCCCTCGAGACATGGTGACATGGCACTTCCTATACGTAACTGCACAGTGTGACTCTGGGTGGCGGGGATACAAGAAAGGATGAACAGTTCTCATACCGGGTAGCCCGGGAATATGAACACAAAGTAGCACTCAGGACGATGCCTAGATATTGACGAGCGTCACTCGAGCTGGGAGTATGTAATAGTTCTGGGTTCTCGAATATCACTCTAGAGCCACTTCCGGTAAGAATCACTGGATCTTCGGCACGGCACAAGGACGATCATACAACAAAAACACAACCACAGAGTCCTAAGACGGGAAGGCGATTGCCTCGCGGCTGACATTGCCTCTGCTATGACGTTCTCCGCACCTAATGCCGCCAATTGTCTGAAAATTTGATTCCATCGCAATGCAGACCGAGATCGAGAAAACCCTGAGATATGATTATGACGGAAATGAGATGCCCAAGACTGAGCGCTGCCTGCGTCACAAAAGCGCAGGAGCAGCAGTAATGTACAAGAAATCCACAAAATCATCCCCAAACTATGCACCTCCTCATTGCTTCTTCTTCGATGCCGATCTCGTCACATGCCCGCCTTTCTGCGCTTTAGCAGTGACCTTCTCCTCTTGTTCCTTCTCGAACTTGGCAGCCTCGTCCTGGTCTTTTCTCTCCGCGTACCATTGACCAGCTTGCAGGACCAATACACCAACCAGCACAAGTGCCAGAATGGTGTTACTGGCCGCAAGTACCCTCAAGCTGTCTTCCCTGCCAATAACAAGATCGTCAGAACCCTCTGCAGGCATAGGATAGCCCAATGTGACAATTCGGAGACCCTTGACGATATTGGTGATATAGACAACCACCCCCACGAGATATAAGACTAATGATGCGCCATCGAACAAAAGATTTGCCTCAGAAGGCTTGAACAGCTTGATGAAGAAACCGCAGAAGCCGATTGTGATGGCGATGTGCAGAATTCGTGGGATGATCGGAGGGGATGCATGCAGGAACTTAAGGTGTGTTTCCAACTGGTCGTAATACGCAAGAGGTGTCTCGGCAGATGTCCATAGTAGGGGATAGTCGTATGGGAAGGAGGAGAAGAGCATGCCAAGGAAGAAGCACGTGGCTAGGATGGTCAGTTAAGGAAGAGGTGTGTGTGTATCGGGGGAGCTCACGGCCGATGATCATGAAGGTCGCGAAAGAACCTGATCCGCCTTGACCCTTTGGCTTATCATAGGTCTTGAATATTGACACTTTTGCTGGATCCATTTTGTTGTTGTTTTCGGCGAAAACTTCTGCGTCGTCTCGTCTGCTGCCGTATCTCTGCTGCAGAGGGGAGTGGGGTGCGCTGAGGCTGCGGAGGTGGGGGTTCAAGTCGGGAGAGAGGGAGAGAGCGTAAATGCGATGGCTGAATCGCAATGAATGATTCTCTTCGAAAAGCTTCACTTCTGCCACGTCTCCTCTGTAGGTTGCGATTGAAAAGAAGTGAAGAACAACAAGCCCGTACCAGAGGTGGGCGGACCTTTGAATTTAGATATGTTCATTTGCGCCCAGCGAGGCTAGACTATTTTAGGAAAAGCTCATTCGGGCCTCCCCGCTTAAAAAGGCCGCCAGCGATGACCATGCCTGCCCTCGTCATTGAGTATTTAGACATGCCCATGACATCCGAACGTCTTTCTCTTCTCTTCCCATATTTCCTCCCAATTTATAACTAGACTGTACTATCTATACTTTGCTGTTATGGCCAACATCTTAGTATACACCAGTGCTGGAATTGCCTTCATCCTCATCGTCTTGTTATTCCTCGCCGCCTGGATTCAGAGCTCTATCAAAGAAAGTCGCCTCCTTCCAACTCCGAGTATCCCGAAAGAAAACGCAGTCCTCACTTCATTTGCTTCTGTAAGAATCAGTGCTCCTGTGGATGAAGTGTTTGCGGTCTTGTTGAATTATAAGGATTATTCTAAATGGTCTTGCTTTTCGCAATATAAATGGAAAGGACTTACTGAAGGCGGACCTCCACTTGTTGGAAGCAACGGTTCCTTCAAGGTACGTTCTTGGATTTTTTTTAATCTTTACTTCATTCTGTTTTTATCGTTTTCTCCATGTTGGAAATCATGACAAACCAAAAGTGGTTCCGAAGTCAGGAGTGCAAGATTGATTTCAACGTGTCGAGGCTACGTTGAGGTGTGTAAAGTTGAAGTCCGAGTCCGATTCCGCTACTTCATTCAGGAACTGGAAGCATTTGTAAAGTTACAAGTTAGCTGCTCGCCGTACATCCTTCTTCCTTGACGGCCCAGTATCAAAGAAGTTCGCGCCAAACTGCTGCTCTCATGCACGTGCTCACCTACCTCCTCGGGTCCAACTAACTAACAATGCTTCCAGATTTCGATAGAAGGGTTCAATGAAAAATACCTTCCAGTCAAGCTCACTGTCCTCGATCGAGAGAAACGGATGATCGCCGAAAGAACGACCTCTTATCCCTCATGGCTTCTGGGATCAGAACGAGTACAAGAAGTCGTACCCGTCCAAGGCCATCCCAGACTTTGCGAGTATAGGACTTGGCACACTATTGAAGGACTAGCTGCCTATGCTCTACTCCTGACTGCTCAAGTTGAGCTTGCGGAAACGCAGAGGACAATTGCAGATGGTCTCAAGGCATACATGGAGAAGTCACGTGCGAAGGCTACCTGAGTGATGTTTGTGATGGAAGGTATCCCAGGGGCTGTACTTCGGCTCTATCACGTCTATCCCATCTACCCGACAGATTTATTTCGCACAAATACCCAATCTTGGGCCTCAACTGGCGTTCTAAGGTCGCTCAGACAGCACTTCTCTCATTGTGCAGGGCCTGCGCTCACTTCTCTTCCCCAGCAGTGGTCTGAACAGGCTCCGTAGTAGCCATCTCAATCTCAGCAGCCAACTGTCTACTCTTCTCAGTAGCAACGTCGCCTCCAAGGCTCGCAGATTCGCCATAAATTGTTTGACAATTTCCTCCAAAGGAGTGTTCCTGTCTCGATATAGAACTTCCACACAACAAAGAGTTCAAACCAGATCCAGACACAGTAGAAGGTATATACTTCCACTTCAGAAGGTCGAGGGCTATGGGATTGACGTACTGGTTGAAGAAGAGTGAGATATCGACTGCGAGCCAGAGGACGGTCGTCCCGTATTCACAATTAGCTTGTTGAAATGAGAGAGGGATTGGAAAGATGTATATTGGCGCGGATGTTGTATGGTAAAATTTCGACTGTAGTCGACGAGCAATACAGACCAGGCGGAGTTGTAGAAGACGTAGTAGATGAAAATCATAACTACGACAGCGTTTGCGGAGACTTTGGATCTATCGATTACGAACCCCTGCGGAACGGATGTACATACTACGAACACACAAAACATACCTGTGGTAGCGATCAAGAAGAGTCGCCTACGACCAATTCGATCGACGAAGAAACAAGCACCGGTGGCAACTATGATATTTGTGATCTGGAGGATACCGTTGATGAGCAGTTGGGTGGTTGAGTCGTGATGCCGATTTGATCGAGGACAGTGTGAATATAATAGCTTGAATCATGGCAATCTCAGTCCATCCACACTTTATCAGAGGACCGTTTACCTGACGAGACCATTACCAGACGACTGAGAGAAGAATCCAAGTGAGATCAAGATGACAAGACGATGACGATTTCCAGGCGTTCTCCAAAGTTCAGGCCAAGTGCTGCCCTCAAATTCCTTCTCATGTGTCAAGGTCTGGCAAACCTCAGTGTACTCCAATTGAACGACTTCATCTTGTTCATCGCCACTTGCGTGCACTCACTACATAACAGGGGAGTCAGTAACTGCTTCATTCGGAATGTTTCTAGAGCACTTGCTCCCGAGAGATGTTCCCAGAGTCACCACTCCCGAAGCAGTCTCGAATAGGAAATATTTTGCTCCCCAATTATGATTTACCATAAAGATGAGTTGCAAAGCAGATGGAAAGATCTGAACAAGACTGGCGCTCTCCAAGCCCAATTTCCGGCGAATTTGTGCGTGCTTATTCATCGATGTTAACTACTTCCCTTCCTTGTCTCACTAGAAAACTCAACGAACGTCAACCAAGCAGCTACAAAACTGCCAATATACCACGTCGTATTATAAATAGCCGTATAAATCGCTCTATGCTACGGATGCACCAGTTCCGTAATCAACAACGGAGAACTGCCGTGAGCGATAACGACCCCGAAAACCGATCAAAAATCGTGCGTCGACGAACATCCCGTAGGTGAAACCTAGGGCTTGGAGAATGATACCGAGGACTATGATTGATGATAGAAGTGCGGCGCCCAAGATAGTCGGCAGGGTGAGGGACTACGGGCAAGGCTGCGAGGGAGCCGACGGACATTATACAGTTTAGGAGGCCAAGCATGGAGGGGGAGGGGTGATTGTAATCTATTTTGTTTGTGAGTGAAGAGGAAGAAATGACTCGGAGAGTACGCACTGTAGAGCCTTCTCATCCCCTTCTGTTTGTACCTAGAAAACATCAGAATCAATATGCATGGGACGGTACGATCCACGAATCTGCTTACCATGTGACCCGTGGGAACTCTCTTCCTCCTAACTCGAAAGTTGCATTCCCTCTATAGAAATTCATCTTGATCGCTGCCGCAGACGAACAGTCACACTTAGTAGTCGAAGTATTCTTGGAGGATCCTAGAATGAACGGATCTTCGATATCTGTGGACTCTGACAGGAAAAGCGGATTAATATATGGATTTCTATCTGGTCCGTGTCCCTATCCCCATGGGCACTTATCCGCCGTCAACTTTGCTCCAGGCCAAGTCAAACGTGCGGAGGATCAATCCACGGGGCTCTATCTAGGGCTTTAGGGTTTCGATGGCGGCCGAAAGGTTCTCCATTCTCCCCAAACAACCATTGAGAACTCAGAAACGACAGTTCAGACCCGCAAATTTGCCTTCACCAAAGCGTTCGCTTCAATATTGGGAGCGGTATCTTAGTTAAAGGGAGAAAGTCGCTAGTCGGGTAAATGCAGTGACTTTACCTCCGTGGAAGCGTGATCCAAAATCGCTTCGTCTATCCGAGGCGTTTCTTAGCTTTAGAGCGAAGTAGCCTCATAATTTGACAGCAATGTCTCAGCTTTGGGCTGGTTTTGAAGTGGTGCCTCGCCTATTTTGGGGTGTTGGGATATGGGGTTTAGGCTAAATGAAGTTGCCTCAAGCAGTGGTGTGGAGGAAGGTACAAAGTACTTGCTCAATAGCGGTGGGAGCAGACTAGATAATACTCTAAATAAGCAAAGATGCAGAGAATGAACCTAGAAAAGAGCTTCCTGGCAAGGTTCCATGCCTAGACCGAAGGGACCTTTGCCTCAGGTCGGCCAATGGAGGATTTGAAGGCTAGCTGGACGTAAAGAAGGAAAGGCCAATTTCCAAATCGTTTTACCATCGACGAAGAATGACGCTCACGTCAGTGCACGCTTCTCAACCGAAGTCGGCGTTGTGGTCAAGTAGCTTGACCCGAAGCTACGGGTTTTGCATTTATCCAGAATGACATTCCAACTTAGAGTGAGAAGGGGAATGAAAGGTTCCAGTTATGGGTGAACGGGGCAGCTAGGCTTTCGGATTCTATCTATTAGAACGCATCGTCTCAGCCTGTAAATGAGGCATGATATAATAAAGCCAGCCGAGTGACAAGAACCACCAGACAATTATCGCTCAGGATAAATACCGGGTGGAAGACTGTTTGTTGTTCTCATCGAATCCCTCGTATTTCAGCCCAGTTCTGAAGCTACAGAGGTTAATCCCAATAATGAACGAATCCGGGATATCAGAATTTCAGGCAGGTCATCTGGTCCGCGATAGGATCGTCGTTCTCTACTTGAAGGCTACCTCCGAACTTTACTCACTCTTTCGGCCCTAGAGCATGAAAAATGTTTCAGTATTGCCAGTTTTCTCACAATTTCCAACAAAGCTTCAGCAATATCGGAAGTATCATTTTGAGAGCACGAGCAGGTTGTTGAGAGCCAGGATGCCTTTTGAGCTCACCTGTGTTCAACGCTCACTTGTGGCCAGATCCTGAATGGCTTGCAGACAGCTGAAGATAAAATACCAATGACATGGACAATGGTACCGCCAGACTTGATACATGACGAAGTCCTCATGGAAGCTCGTGGCAGCACGTGATTTGCGGAACAGTCGTATTGGTAGACTAGTTCAAAGTGGCTGACATCTGATACCAGGTGCTGTTCAACACCTCATCTTGGGCTGCGACACCACTTGTACAATAGCCATCTATTGGGGGACTGCCCGCTCATGTTGGTTCGAGCCACGTGATCAGCCAACCGCCTGTCCACGTCTTTGGGATTGGGGCAACCTCGCACGTGGAAAGGAAGCGTTTATTCCGCTCTGATCGCAAGTATGCCCAGCGAGATGATTCGAGCAACCTTCATTAAAGGGGCGGATAGAAGAATCCGACGACAGGGCCACTTGGCAATCTCAAAGAGCTGATCTGGACTAGAGATCGAATAGAAAACTTGGTTTTGTGCCTCCTCGTGCGAATGGTTTCGATTGTTAGTACTTTCTTGCAATCTACGATCGGGTTGACCGGGAATAACGCTCGTTGTGCCATAGGTATCCGCTCAAAATCCTCGCATCCCCTGTAGCAGCATGATGCATTCCGGCGAGCACGAATCTCTTGTCGTCGATTAATCCTTCCTCCGCTTGCCGTCATTATTACTGCAGGAATTGGCGCCTCTTGAACAAGGTTTTATCCCTCGCCCACTTTTGAGAGGACAGCGCCAGATGATTTTGAATTGGGTATACAACTCTCAACTTGCTCCCTCCTGTAACGCCATTATCAAGAAACAAACCCGATAAATTGTTGATAGAGATTTGACGTTGTCTCAGACTTCCAACTTCGAGGTCTGAGCTCCAAATCTTTCTGATAAAAATCAACAGTAACCCTGCAACGATTCCATCACAAGCGCCCTCCATTTAGGATGGATTGATGCATGGGTCATTGACGACGAGGTGAAGACTGGCCGCATGAAAGAGACCTCCTCTGCCAGCCATGCTGAGAGTTTATATTTCATAACCACTCAGGGAGTTTCGAAATTGAGCAGGCGCTCCTGCTTAAGTGTGGCGTTAACAGAGCAAATATACTTGATTGTTGGATGAGGGGTAAACTCCTAGAAGGTGATATGGGAGGCTCGTCAGGAAGAATCTACTGGATAACCTCCCATTCGATAGCATGTGCTGCCAGATGGGGTCCCGACCTGTCAAGATACCCGCGCGCTGGTAAACTTTCAACTAACAGTATCACTTGTTATTGGGTCACGACGATATGGCAGCCACCCAGATAACTTCCCCGAGCCCCTCTCTTAACGTCGCTTGAAGTTGTTATGTGGCTGGCGGCTGACATCCTTGTATTGCGTCCAAAGCGCGCGGGAGTCCCAGGCCATACACTGACAGACGGCGAAGTACAGTACTTCAACTCTAATGATTCGATCATTGAATACTTCGGAGGAATTGATGAGATGGTGCCGCGCGGGCACGGTGTATCAGACATGAGGGGAAAAGATAACAAAGTTGTTGGACAAAACTACATAATGCTCGAAATATCCTAAGACAAACTTTCGTCCCGAAGAGATTTATCCAACGCCTCCCCAGCCTTAACCCGGAGCTCATCACCAGATCAGTTGCAACAAAATCCAAGCCAATATTATCGTCTCGGATTTATTCATTCGCAATCAGTTCCCAGCAACCACACTCTCGGTTCACCTCATCACAACGCAACAACGCCCTAGTTCCATCAGTCATCCTTATCCTCCTTGGGAGATCACGCCGACTGGAAAAACAAAGTCTCTCTCTACTCGGTCAAGCTCAGTCACCACGGAATACTACCAACAGTTGGTTCTTTGGTCCAATCATTGACAGGAAGTCAGTGATTATCAGCCGGAAGCTTTCATCAACTCGTGCCGCCGACTGCCAGCACTTTCGTGGCTTTCTAAGTATAGCCTATTCACACGAGATCCCCAGGGCGATCCTCCTCCAATCAGTCCGCTTCCATCTACAGACGCTGTTCCCACCTGCACTTGCGAGGCGCGAATCACGTCCAATCCCAGTCAAACACAGCTCGCCGTCATACTTCCGTACCTTCTTGTACCCGACAAGAGATTCACGAATCGCAAAGCTGGTCTAGTCCTTGTCAGACAATACCCGTCGCCGCCCTCCAGTAATTTGTCGCTGGTACAGATTTTGACGTACTACGATTGGTAGTTTCGACGTTGTTTCCCCCCCATCATAGGCTGACAAGGGACCCTCGCTTCCCAGAAATCAGCGTCTCTTGCATCACCCCACGCCGCTTTGAACCACGCGAAATTTCCCTTCAGCGTGCAGCCAGCACAACAAAAAAGTTGACTGCATATCCTCCCTTACTGCGTTACTGCGGGTGGGTGCACTCGAGCATCGCCGCCGCCTTCACGACCACTTCCCACCCCCAAGCGCCCATCACTTCCTCATAGCGCTGGCTGCTATTATCGGTCTGCCTTTCTTCCTGGCCTGACACGGACGCGCCTCACCTGAACTGGGGAAGCTGCCAAACAAGCCCGTTTCAAGCCATCACATTATAATACTTTACCCGTCGCCCAAATCACGATACCTTTCTTTCCTCACGGACTACCCGTCATCGCAGATTTGATTGTTGGCCTTTTGTGCTCCGGGTCATTCCTTTGATCTTTTGGACATTCGTTATCTCGACTAGGACACAAAATGCCTTCAACTAAACCTAAGCTCCCCCAACTCAAGACTCCAATGACTTCAACATTCCCCTCCGAGCTCTCAGCCCTCTCGTCGCGGAGCCCCTTCCCAGGTTTCGCGGACTTCATCAAGCAGGAGACGGGAATCAAGACTCCCATCACACCTCCGATTGCGTATACCGACTTCCTCAAGACCATGGGCAGCCCGCTTCCTGGAGACAAGTCATCTGGGAGAACGACACCAACCTCAGCACCGTCAACTGGCTCGAGTGAACACAGCGACTGTTCATGTAATTGCGAAACCCACAAGTCACCTACATCAACAACGCCTAACCCTTTTGTCTACCCCTCCTCTGCGCCTTCCACTACACGGTTAGGACGTCTTCGAATTCCTGCATCTCCAGCATACTCGAGCGTCGAATCCCCCTTGAGCGCACCCTCGGCGGTTCGATCACCCTTCAGCGCAAGAAGTGCACGCTCACCCTTCGATTGGGATTTCACGAGCAAAGGAAGATACTTCGATGTCAAGTCACCAAAACCAACTCGATCAAGCGTTCGTCAAGTCAGAGAAATCGTCACGCGAACAGTCACATATACACCGAGGATGAGCCCCGCGCCAAAAGGAAAGAGGAGGAAGGTCGAATAGTCGAGTCACCATATCCGTTCTTCACATATACCACACAAGCTTCGTCACCAAAAACACCATTGCCGTCTACACTTTACCCATCTACTTTGTCATAATCTCTCATCTTCGCAACAAACACCCTCTATTTATGAGTTCACGTCTTCGATTCTTGTTCATGAAAAGCAGACCTAGAGAGACAGGTCTAAGTTAGGGAGGAAAATGTCAGAGTCTTGTTACGCTATCTTACTTGGTGTAAAGCCTGGAGCATCGTTGGAGTAAGGTAGCGGACGATGTTCGAAAGAGCAAACCGGGTTTGACTTTCGGCACGTCATACCATGAACCATTTAAAGGATTGGAGGATATATTCTCTATGGAAACGGGGAAAGTGGCTATGGTGGGCGTATATCGGCGTTCTTTGGGATTGGGCCTGGGATTGGATTGGAGAAAGAGGCGTGGGAGGGGATACCAGAATAAGCAATGAATTCAAACACCTTACCAATAACCTCACGAATCATCACACTGCATATCTTGTGTCACGGGAATCACATCGAGCCTCCATCTGTAAACAGAGCCAGATCTAAGACCTCGACACATCACATCATAATATTTATCAAAACAAATAAACATGGCCTTTTCGGTGGCCAGGCTTCATCTGCGGGCCTTTCTATTCACGTCCTCCACAAGGCTCTGTACCTTACATACTGTACGATAATCATTAACCAAGATTCAGACCCGAAGATCATCATAAGCATAATTCAGCTACACTGAAGGATTCCAACTCAGCAAGCTTGTTCTGACCTCCACCACCAACAAGCAAAGCCTCCTTCTACAAGCTCCAACGCAACCCCAAATTCTGAGATAGTATTTTTGGAAGCCTCAAAAGCAGCAAGCGGAGCACTAACGGGAAGAGGGAGGCAGGCGACCCGGCTGCATGGGATTTAAGCGCCCATGCGATCCAGCTGATATTTTAGTGGAACGGGGAGAGCAGGGGTCTGGTGTTTGGGTGTGTGGTGTGCAGTGGTGATAGGTAGGGGTATTTGATTGGTGGTAAGAGATCATGGAGATGGGCTTTAAGCGCCCAAGTTGGATGAGGCCGTGAGAAGTGGGAGGAGGTTTTTGGATCATTTGGTGAGAAGTTGTCGCTCTGCCCGAGAAGCGCCAGATGGTCGCCGCAAGCTGAGAAGCCGTCCACCAGTCTCTGGTCAGTCTGGCTGATTTGGTAAAAGAAGTCGAAAGGGAGGCTGAGAGCCTGCCACATCGCTCCAGAGGGACGAGGCTGAAAGGAGACTGAAGACGGTGAAAGGCTATGGGTGCCGAAACGAAGGGGCTAAAAGGCGGTTGGAACTTTGGCGTGAGTTTAGTGGCCCTGCACAAGATTTCCAGGTATCAGAAGCTCTTTGACTGCCGATCCTTGGGCAAGAAGACGGTTCTGAACAAAATTGTGGGGGGAATGGAGCGATGCAGGTGCACACCACTCGGGCTCGTGCAGTGCAATGTCGAAACCCAAAACTTCAGTCATAGGACTCAAACTTGATGCCGGCAATTCAAGATATGAGCCGTTGAATGTTTCAAACCTTCATGATTTAGAGTCTTTGATCTGAGCGCAATCACAATCCCATACATGAATTCGCGATAGCTCGTGTACTCCATAAGTGCCGTTACACTTCAATCAAGGAGCAGTTTCCTCCATTTGAATTGCACCATCCGCTTTCAACTTCTCAACCCTTGACTTGAAGTCCACACAGAACTGGTTGAACATTTTCGTTGCAGGCATAAGCTTCATCAGAAGAACGTTTAGCCTCGCCGGTATTTCAATGTTGATGAATGTCGTTCCTCCCGGCGTAGTCTTGCTGGCTTCAAACTGGAAGGTGTGATCCCCAGATATGACATACATCGTATCTCCTCTCCATTTGAAGGTGCTGGGCGTATTTTCCTATTTTTAAACTGTCACTTGATGATTCTGGATTCGGTGATGAGGAAATGTACAGTCACCACAACCTGGCTGGTCATACCGCCGAAATTGACATTCAACTTCTCACCCTTTTCAATCGGTCCAGTGACCTGAGGAAGTTTGGAGATTGATCTTATCATCGGATTGTTCATCTCATGCCAGCGATTAAAGTCAAAAAATATTCAAGTGGCGTGAGCCCAAATTCTGTAGACATTGGGTGTATCACTCACGACTTTTCGACATTCTTCCGGCGTCGCCGCAATTTCGATTTGAGTATGAACCATGATTTGTTTGTAGTATTACTATTTTTCAAGAGCCACTTGCCTTTTCCTAAGTATTTATTTGGTTTTCCCACTGCTTTGAAATTGACATGTATCAAGTAAGCACCTCGTATTCCCCTGCCAATGAATGCTGGTACACCGGAAATACTTTGCATGCAACCTTTTGACGTAGGGAAACACCATAAGGCTGACTTTCCGAACCGAAGTGGGGAGGAACGCTTGGCTTGGCACCACTTGATGGACTTCGTGAATCTTTTTGGGCGTTGTGAATGCTATTACAGGCACCTCGGGACATATCACAAAGCCTTAGAGTTGAAAATGTAGATGGTCCTGCGAAGTTAGAATGCCTACCAAAGAATTTGGGTACCAGTGTCTCACGATCCAATGTCTTCATAACATCACACCCCGAATTACGGTTGTTCCTCACTCATCTAGTTGATTCTTGTGCTGACAAATTTCTGTCTATTCAGGCGCCGCAACAAATAACCATCAAAGCCTCCAAGAGTCTCTTGCCATTTTCCTCCAATGCATTACTTCATGAATTCTCCTACAACCAAAAATCGACAGCCCACATCCAACATAGTGGCGGTGTCTTAGTTAACAAGTCCTCTCACCAAACTTATTTATATCCGCTAGTGCCTTCAGCATGTCCGAAGCAAATGCCTCCACTTCCTTGACCTCATTCTAGAATCTAAAGGTAAGAGCGTCAGACTGGTGTAGATTGTGAGCATGGTTGAGCCAAAGATTGAGGCTTGCGTGAGCGAACATCTTGCGGACCGGATGTGTGTTAATTGAAGGGAATTTGTCAATCGCCTTTCGGATATGGCCCAGTTCAAGAGCTTGTACATCTGCTAAGAGGATTGTCTTATCTGATCGATAACAGAATCGATCGAGGCTAGGGGGTTGCAGAGGTCTGCGTCACTCTTTGAAGGGAGCCGAACGAGAGGTAGTTATGTTTTCATACTCGTAATATCAAGATAATCGGCGAACGCCAGGACATCGAGAAAGCGACCAATTTTCTTCGCATTCCTCTCTCCAGGGATTTCAGGGAGGACGAGCTAGCCGTTGTAGCACTACTGCGAATCATGTTAGTAACATAAACCATTTGAAAACCTGAGTCCTGGTTGGCTCGAAGGGCGATTCTTTGAGGAATATTGCCAGTGATGCATACTTGAATGACGAGGTGAAAGGTCCCAACCCTACATTCTTCCAACTAGAACTCAGATTTAATAGCTTCATTGAAATGGCCGTTGATTGCTGTCTTGAGTGGTTGAAATAGTATGAGATCATCTTCTTCGGAAGTTTGAATTTCTCAGCCGCGCCTGGTGGCGTATAGTTCAATGAGAGTTCGACATGCCTGCCAGTGTGTCAGCTTGGCTTTTTGCATAACAATACTAAGAAGGGAGGGAGTTGAGCGCACTTGAGGAATTGATCATTAAGCAAATCTTTGAGTAAGGGTATCAAAACTGGCTTTCGTGTTGCTGGGCTGGCAGACCCTAATCTGCATCGACTTTGGTGTAAGACATTGCGACGTCTGAAGAATAGTCAGTGATGTAATCGACAATTGAGGGGTCTGAATTGGTATGTCCTGCTTGTGATTTCTATTTTATGAGGTGATGATTGAGCTTAGTCGTTGACTTGGGATCACAATATACGAAGAGATGGGGTTGGGTCAAGTTGAGGTTTGGTGGATCTTTCTGCGTCTTTTGTAGTAGTTCCACTCGTACTGTCCCCAGTGAATCCAAATTCATTTGAAACGCTGTATGCTCTGTGATTGCAAAAAAGTTGCCTGTGAATCCATTGCGTCCGCATATCAAGTTTAGCGTCTGAGTGAACAGCCTGCAAAGGAATGGTGAATTTGATATGTCGATCCGCACACTGCCATTAGAGAATATTGCCCCCTTATCATGTTCAAGAATTGTTTGCCACGTGAGGACTGCACAGTGATGAATAAGTATATATTTAAGAATGATGAAGCCTAGATGGAACCAGAGCTAATCTTATATAATGGGCTGGCAAACAGGCACCTGACTTGTCTGGCCCCGATGTTGGCCTGTCACTAGTCAGATCTAAAAGTCTACTTCATTATCATACTATCTTGACAACCATATCAGTTTGGTCTCATGATTATTTGAACATATATATTTGTTCTGATAAAACTTCCAACAACTTGGGCATATACGCTGGATTCGGGCGGTTGCAGGGGTTGCAAACTTGGAGCGGAATCTCTTGATCAGTCCAATGGTGTCGCATGCTTAATATGTACAGCATTAATCATAATTTGGATACACGAAAGATGCCAATCCGACCTGATCAGGAAGAGCCTTGAGCTCCAATTCCTTTTCCGTAAACTCCACAAATGCGCCGTCAAAATCTGAACGCCGATTAGGTACTCATCCCAGTATCTCAACACGGCTTGGTATCAAAAATTCGACAATATCTCTGCTTCCTCCGTTGGAAGTCGACGAAAAGGCAAAATAAATGTGAGAACTGCGAGATATCATACAGCAGACCTGTTCGCAGGATTATAAGCGGGATACACCGGCTCACTCTCTACGGCGAGCTCATGAGGCCCCAGCTGAGAATCATATCTACTTATCCTAAGAGCAACGTCAGCGCGATAGCCTCAAGTTGCGGAACGTAACTTACCGGAAATTTGGTGGGGGTTGTGCTGGTGGTTGCGCTGGGGGTTGCGCTGGTGCTTCCATGTGTAAAGGCACATACATAGTCTCACCCAACGGGCTAATTGGACTCGGCCTCAGCGGACTCTCTGGCACAGGCCGCCTTATCGGACTTTGTCTTCCTTCAGGGCTCATATTTCCCGGAGATCCAGCGACATATATCGAAGGGATCATCATCTCTCTCTCCCCCATCCCTCGAAACGGTGGACTCTGTGATCGATAAGATTCAGTATCGGCCGCCGATTGATCGGCGAACCGTCCTTGGGCTGAATATCGCCGAGGGGCCGCAGCATCGAAACCGAATAGTGTTTTGGGAGGATAGCTTGGTGTTGATGATGCTGTGGAGAGATGGGCGGGGATGTATGAAGCTGGGCCTGACTGAGGTTGAGAGTGGAGAAGTTCGCCGATTGTGCGTTGGCGACCGCAGAGGTAGATGACAGCTGCTCCTAGGAGTAGAACAGCAGCTCCTCCGATGGCAATGCCAGCGATAGCACCGGTTGGTAAAGGGTGACTGGATGACGCGGCTTGAGTTGATGTGGCCTCAGGAGCGGCCGTTGATGTAGCAGAGGGTATGGAGGTCGTTGACGAGGTCGTGGGGACGATTTCTGAAGGGAAGTATTCCCCAGGACTAAACATTAATGTTGAGTTTTTAGCGTACGCAAGCTGTGTATCGAATGTTTCGGTAGCGTTCTGATACCTGTGAGCAACTATTCAAGTTTCTGGAAGAGAAGGTAGCTGGCATACTGCGTTGATGACTCCAATCATACCATCGTCAATGCAGGCACCAGGAGCAGAGCAGTAGAAGAAGATGGGTTCAGTGTCGTTGATGGTTACTTGGAACTTCGGAGGCTATTGCTCTAGTCAGAGAGAGAGGTGTTTTCGTAAAGGTCAAGGCTAACCTACTTCCGATAAGATGACAGCCATTGGATGGAAGCCACTCCAGAAGCCTTGTCTGTTCAAACCAGTGTCTTCATAAGGTAGGCATGAACTCTTGTAGTCGGATCTCGCCACTGAATGGTTCAAAGGATAGAACCAGAACTCTGCAGTTGTTTAGCATCTATTTGAACCCTATAGTGGATTTAAGACTAACCAACAATATCGCCAACATCAGCTGTTAACTGATTCGGCGTAAACACAAGGCCATCCTAGAGGAACTGTCAACATAGGAAATCCATGGGGGTAGTAGAAAGACATACACTTCCGACTGCGACCGTGTGGGTTGGAGCTGCTGAGCTTGAAGTAGAGGACGAGGTTATGGCTGCCCCGCCGGCAACGCTCTGCGCGAATCCTAGAGGAACCAACGCCGCGGCCACCACAAAAGAGAGAATGCGCAACATCATGAAGTCGAATTCGAGAATTCGAAATCACTCATCGCAATTGAACGAAGGAGAAAATCATGAGTCCTGTACCGTAGATGCGCTCAAAGAGGTGTTCCAGCTCATTTAGCTGCTAACTGCAATTTATCGGAGCTATGGAACATTCAAAAATCGAATACACGTTTCTCTAAAAGCTATGTGGAAGGGCTTGGGCTTAGATCAACGTCGGGAACTGCCACTGGTTGCTTACTTCTGTGGCTCAAATTCATTGACAAGCGTCAGAACTTGGCCCACAAACTGCGCTTAGTCGTCAAAAGGACTCTGCATGTTGTAAGAAACGATACGGGTTGCATAGGACGGTAACCCAACAGAGTTGTGGGTTGCACCTATTTCTGACTTCTCATGAATCCTTTGGACAAGCGGTTCAATAGAGTGACGACTTTGACGCCACAAATGCAACCGAATGCGGCTGGAGCGTCTCTTTTCTTTTACAGGGTTACTGAACCACCAAGAGGCGCCCAATTTGCTGATCAGAGACAGGCATAACTTGCAGCCAAAATGTTCACAGCCCTAATGCGCAGTCGTTGCCTCGTGCTGTGCCAATCAACGGGACGAAAATTATTTTGACGATGAAATAGTTCATACGTCACACTGGTGAGAAATGAGGGGCAGTATGTACCAATTATAGCTTTTTGTCAATCATTGAATACTGAAAAGCCTAAAGAAGGACAAATAAGGGTGGCATTGAGGGGTCGCAAAGTTTGTGGGTGATGTTCAGTTGAGAGTCACAGGAAGGACAGGATCGGGGGAATACCAAACGTCTTGATCTAGCACCGTTTCTATTCAAATCCCATGCTATCTTGGCTCATTGCCCTTTGCCTGGCGTGGTGAACGCTTCCTTCCCTTCTGGGCCAAATCGTACCTATATCTCCGTACGCTCGCTTCTAAGCTCAGAGCTTCGTGCCCGTGAAGGTGACTCTGGATGCCCGAGACTAGCCACCCATTTCAAGGTTGCAATCTCTAGGACGGTGCTATACATATCCCAACAGTATACCCGGGAGAGGTTCTCTGCTCCAGATGAAGGAGATCCTGGTTCTGCTTCTTTAAATGCTGCGCCAAGATGACCGTCGAACGCATGTCGGATCGTTCATACCACCTTTTCGAAAGTCTTTTGGATGGGTTTGGCCGCCTGCAAGCCATGTCAGCCTCGGTAACAACAGCCGGTGGAGGCGAGTAACTCACATCAATGAACTTCTCCAAATCCTTGTCCAGGTTGGCCAGGTCGTCTTTCCTCTTCTTATTGTCTGCAATAAGTCCTTGCTTCTTCTTCAACAGACCCTGTCTCTGTTCTTCCAACGCCAATCGTTCTGCATGCTCATGATCGATACGCGCAATGGTCAAAGCGTTCTCATCCGCATCGGCATGCTCTGGATGTTCGGCAAGAAATTGTTCGACGGGAATGAGAGGTAGCTGCGAGTATTTGTGACTGTGAAACCCTATTAGTATCGAACAGTACTCTAGATTCAGAGTGTTACATACTCGTAAGACTCACAAGCAGAGATCTCTCCTTGGAGATGACGTTGTTCGTAGTAGAGATTCTGCAACTGAAGATGCAGCTTGTCTACCTCTTGACGCGCCTCAGCTGTGAGGGCTTTCGTTTCCCTCGCCCCAACATGTGCATCGCGGTGAAGGCCTCGGAGTTGAGCAAGGTATGTGAGCAATAGCTTCTGCTGTTTGGAGATCTGGAGTTGGAAATCGTGGGTAGGAGAGGTTGGGGGAGCGTCGGAAACGAGATTGAGGAGCGCGATGGCTTGTTCGCGGGTCTGGCGGGAGGTTTCGAGAGCCAGTTTGAGGGAGGGATGGGTGACTATGTCGTCGACGTCCATGATTACGGGTGCGGAAGTTCGGTTCTAAGAGTCTTGTGGGGAGAAGTAGAAGGGATGAAGGATTGGAGGTACCTGATCAGCCGCATCGGTGGTTGGGGGAACTTTTCGCCGACCCCACTTCGATCTGAGGAAACTTTCTTTCCCTAATTTATTCCCACTTCACTTCAGCTCTTCATTCACCACCTCATCAATTGCTCAATCTACTTTCACACTTCAGCCTTCACTATGTCTCACGATCCGCCAAAGACCAAAGCCACAGTCCTGATCTCAGGCAATGGTTCTAACCTTCAAGCTCTCATCGACGCTTCGACTACTACGATGCCCTACCTTAACATCATAAGAGTCATCTCCAACAGAGCCAATGCTTTTGGTCTTACCCGCGCCCAAAATGCCGGTATACCTACTACATACCACAACCTTATAGCTGGCAGATACCACGCCTCCGGCGAGAAAGATCCCGCGATTGTGAAGCATGCCCGCGAACGATACGATGCGGATCTCGCCCAGATAGTCTTGGCAGATGAACCAGACCTGGTAGTTTGTGCTGGATGGATGCATATCCTGGCTCCTACATTCTTGAATCCTTTGATCGAGAAGAAGGTTCCGGTTATCAATTTGCATCGCATTGCCTCGGAAGTACGATGGTGCGGGGGCTGTACGTATTGGGGGAGCAAAGCATTTCCTATTCGAGATTGTTTCGGGAGTAGTTGCTCTTGAAACATGTCTCGGGAGCAGAATATGCTCTAGAATCCTTCCGAATGAAGCAATTACTGACCACCCCCTTCGACAGATCAAGAGGGCCTATGACGATTATCATAAGGGCAAATTGGAACACGATAGAACAGGGATAATGGTGCATTACGTGACGAGCGAGGTGGATCGAGGTGAGCCTATCGTGGTCAGAGAGATACCATGCAAGACTCCAGAGACCTTGGATGAATTGACAGACCGAATACACCAAGAAGAGCATGTCATCATAGTCGAAGGAACGGCATTGGCAATCATAAAACTTTGGGAAGATAGAGGGCACAAAACGGATTAGGATTTGGTGCGTACTTCGTACTATACATAAGATCATACCGCTGACGGGAGACAGGCATACTCTTACAACGAACAATGCTTCCCAAAATCCCGCTCTATTGAGCTGGTGCAGCGGGTAGATCCTTGTTGGTCGAATCTACTCTTAGAATAAGGGGCTTTTCGTCGGCCTTCGAGACTGGGGGAGGGGCAGCCGCTGCGGGCGTTGCAGGAAGCGTCTTGTCCCCGCCTTCAGACTTCGAAATAGGGGCCGGCTTGTCTTGGCCCTTTCTCTGGCTTGGAATCCAAGACATGAACATCTCCACGTCCTTCGCCACTGCACCTGGGACAGCCAGATTCTGCATCCATTGAGGCAGAACTCCTCCGGCATCGGAGGCAGTGGCCATAATCCACTCCACATCTCCGTTACTGGGAAGGACTCGTACTCTCTCTATTGACGCATATGCAGCCACTACCAAGCTCTTATCTCTCGCAAACTCGGCATATGGCGATTTCTCGAAGTCGGTAAGGGGTATGGAAACCACGAGGAACTCTTCTGTACCGGCGAGCGCAGCGGCAATTTGTATAACAGGAAATGTGCGATTCTTCAGCGGCTTCGGGTCGATCTTGTGTTTCATCTCCTCCACAGCCACCGTGATGTTGTTCCAACGTCCACCATGTGCCTCAACTTCAAGACCACTTGTATCCCATTTCATGGCCTCCCTAGCTCCAATGACAGTGGGTGTAAACGCATCTTCGGATTCGGCATGATGTTCCTTGAAACAACGCGTGAATTCCTCCCAACTCGCCGTCCCTTTCTCCGCCTTATTCCTGTGACAACTCCTCCTGCAGAACCATGTCTCATCTTTCCTATCCGCACTGAATTTGCTCATCCCCTCCACCTTGTCTAAATCCTTCCCTGCGACGGTTCGTTGGTAGAGATGTACTGGGGCTTCGGAAGATGCATATTTCTTGGGGGACCCTTTCGTTTTCCATGTTGATGCGCCTCCTGATTTCGGCGCAACATCGTCGATGAATGGGATGGCTTCGGTGAGTACATTAGTGATGAATGTCTTGAGATTCGGAGCTGCAGTCGACCCAGACCCATCACTGAATTTCTCTGTCGAAGACACGGGGTTCATGGGCTGGACGCCTTTTCCACCAAATGGGAGTTGTGAAATCGAGATGCCTTCCAATCGCACCCAAGGACCAAGTACCGTCGATTGCGCCATCATAGTTGCCTTCCAAAATCCCTTTTAAAAGAAGTTCATCTGTAGAACAAAATGATTGACGTTGCGGGATTTACTTGTGCGCTCAGATTACTTCTGTGACGTTTTTAGTGTTTGATCATCCTCTCAGAAAGCAAGGGTCTGAGCTCCGAGTGGAGCTTCGCTAGCTTGCATCCCACCAACCCCTCCACGCTTCACTAGGAACCAAAAAGCTTCATCAAACGACACCTAACCAGCCACGCACGTATCGCACACAATGGCATCACTTAAAGGTCCCGGAGAAGCTCAGCAGCATGACGGTTCTGCTCTACGCATTGGCATCGTCCACGCACGCTGGAACACAAGTCTGCTTCACCACCCACATCCCCCACGACCCCGGACAAGACTGATCAGACATAGCAATAATTGAGCCCTTACTTGCTGGCACAAAAGCAAAACTCCTCGCTTCCGGCGTCAAGGAACCAAATATTGTCGTGCAATCCGTACCCGGCTCTTGGGAGCTCCCTATTGCTTGCTCCAAGTACTTGCACCACCCTCCAATCCCCTCCCTAGGCAGAGAGAGAGAGCTGACTGATAGCAAGGCTCTTCTCCGCCTCCCAAATCCAATCCACGACCTCCTCCTCCCTAGGCGCCGGTGACCTCCTCGGCTCCTCCACTACAGATCTCACGGCCCTGAAGCTCGACAATACTGGGCCCTCAGCAACTTCGTCCGGACCCTTCGATGCTATCATCGCCATTGGCGTACTGATCAAGGGAGAGACTATGCATTTCGAATACATCGCCGACGCCGTATCTCAAGGTCTGATGCGTGTACAGCTTGATACTGGAGTTCCGTTGATCTTTGGATTATTGACGGTGTTGAACGAGGAGCAGGCGAAGGCCAGAGCTGGCATTACAGGAGGGAGTCACAACCACGGAGAGGATTGGGGATTAGCGGCCGTAGAGCTGGGAGTGAAGAGGAAGGAGTGGGCAGCTGGAAAGATCTCATGATTTATGTAGCCAGGATATCAAAATCACAATTGGGAAACTGGAGTAGAAACCAAAACGGGTGGACATCTGAATTACATTATTATACAAATCATGACAGTTTTGGCAAATGCTAGGTACCATCCAATTTCCGATCCAAGATCTTAAACACCGTCTCCCATGATAATGTATGAACATTTCTTCCTACATCTATGCACTGATATTATTATTGAGCAAATCCCAACAGGTCCTTGAATCCGTTGGTGTCCTTTTTCGTCCTCCATAATGACTTTTTCTTCTCTCTTTTCTTAGCCATCTCTTCCCATCCCTCTTCGTCATCCTCGTCTGATACGTTGCCCGAAGTTTTCACTGGTTTGATCGTCGATGATCCGTTCTTATTGTCCCAACCCTGAAGTGCTCCGGACATGGTGGAAGCTCTCGACTTATTGTCCATTGGAGGTGCATGCGAGACAGGTCTATATCGGCCGGGCAGACCAACGTTGCTTCGCTCCGATGGGGCAATGGAAGGAGCATATCCTGCACCTGAATTGCGTACGGAAGGTGCATACATTGACCCTTGCGGCATCATCCAAGGCGCCGAATTTGGATCCATCATCGTCATTGCGCGTTGATGGGAGCTTGCCGGCCCAAGAGATGGGCTCCCTGGCGCTGGTATTTGACCAAAAGACTGTTGGGGCATATGGCCATTTTGCTGTGGCGGTCCTTGGCCAGATGTCATCATCTGCATAAATTGCATCTGCATTTGCATGAACTGTTGCATTTGCTGGGACATCTGAATTTGGGCTTGGTCGCCTGGAGTCATCATCATCGGATTCATTCCCATGGGTCCCATAGTTCCCATGCCATTCATCATCGCGGGATTGGGCGGCATACCCATTCCGTTAAAGCCATTTGATGGAGGTGGTACTGGTCCATATTCGCCCTGAGGATTGGGACTTCCTCTTCGCATAGCTCGAGATCTCTCTTCTGTAGCGATGACCCCTACCAGACCTCCTGGAGGAAGACCTCTCGATGGAGCACCAGTCACGGAAGCCGCACCTCCACCGAAAGCCAACGATTCTCGATTCGCTGGGTTCACGATTCCAGCACCAAAATATGGATCTTGAGGCAAATTTCGTGCAAAAACGGGTAGTCGGCCGTCTGCTCCACCGACAACAGATTGTGCTCGTAGGTTTGGATTCGATCCCATGCTACGCATTGGCGGTTTGTTCTTGTTCGGGAACCCATGGGCTTGAAGAATCGCCAGCGGTACTTCTTCGTCCTCTTCTTCGCCTTCTTCGGCTTTTCCAAGACTTGCGAGACTGGGGCTGCTTTGAGTTGCGAATACCGCTGGCCTAGAAGGACCTGCAGTCGTTGCCTCGCCCGTTACTTTCATCATCTGTTGTCTGTAGACCGCCATGTGAGCCTCCTGTTTGCGGCGTTGTTTTGCCAGTTGCTTGTTCTTCTCCGCTTCGTCTTCGTCATCATCATAATGTTCGTCCTCCTCGTCCTCCTCATCATCTTTCGGTTGCCCACCGACACTTCTTAATCTCTCCTGATCCTGCTTGTACCTCTCAAACTGGGCTGGCGTCATTACTTTGTTCCGGGGTGTGTAGGTCGTCGGTGGGGATGATGGCCGTTCCTGGAATCGTTGAGCAAGGTCGGCCGATGCTGCAATATGACTGTCGAAAAGCCCGTCCTCCTGGGGTTGTTGGGGTTTTGGTACTGGTTTTCTCGCTCTCGGAGTCGCTTCTATAGATCCCATATTCCAGCTCGAAATTGTCGAATCGTCGACTTTGTACGTCTTGTCCGAGGGGATTGCCCAACTATCGCGAACCTTGGAACTGTAGGATGGTTCATTCAATCTCCGACTAGCGTTCACTGATTCTCGCAGCAGCCTGGCATCCTCATCGTAATCAAGAGTGGATTGGCGGCGCCCACCACTGCTTCTCCTTAAACTAGTGTCAGCAACTGCATCAGGCCTTTGTTGTCTGGTAGATGTCGGGCTGGTATGCCGAGGAACTGGAGGTGGAAGGTCTTCATTCCGGGGAGCAAATGGTGGAGGACTGGAATTTGACATCAATCCATCTTGGGAGTGTTGGCTGCTCCACGAGTATGGCGAAGCCTCAACATCCTTATTCTTATCAATATTAAGTGGTGAGAGTTGATTGTTACGGTTGGAAGAATACGATCTTGAAGCTGGTCCAGTTGGCAATATCTCCTATTCACCCATTAGTTGAGATTTTCCTCTCTACTTGTCATCATCTTTGCTCACAGGGCTCTGAGACATTGCTCTATTATTCTCCTGCTGCAGCAAAATTGCACTTTTCCGTTTGTCGAATCCTGCGAACATATCCCCAAAATCACCACCTAAACTCAAGCCCAGGTCTCGCTCATTAAGTTTTGGTGGTGTGGCAGTACTAGCGTAACTGGAAGCCGTCACGGCGCGGGCTCTTCCAGGAGGGGAGTCTTGCTCCACAGGTGGAGCTGGCAACTCTTTGGCTGGAGGAGGCGTTGGAGCCTTATTGTTATTTCGGCTCCAAGAAAGAGATCGGCCAGCAGCTTTGATAGAGAAAGTAGATGCTGACTTCGGTACTGGAGGGACAGGAATGTCATTGAAGGGCTTGTCATGAGGAGATCGCCATTCCTCCCGGCCTGAAACATCTGTTGATGATGGCGCAGTAGATGCCGCGCTCAAACGGGAGGAGTTATCTGTAGTGGATGCAGTATTGGTGTTGGAGGCACCACTGCCACTTTACAAAGTCAGCATCTGTATGCAAATCTGGCTTTAGATAATAGTGGGTATCCCGAGCCTATTTCCGCGTATCCACTTACCGATTATTGTTGATCAGATCTTCGAACATGTTTTCTTCTGCCCTGTGGGATGTCTTCGGTCTCCCTACTGGCATGGTTTTGGCACTGGCAAGCTTGAGTCCTCCATCAAATGATTTGCTTGCTCCGTCGGGCCGCTCAAACACCTTGAAAGAATGCTCCACTACCGGCGATTCCTGGACATCTTCGAAAGCATTTGCGGTCGATTTTCGCCGCCCGAAGCCTTTTGGAAATTTAGGCATGTAGTGTGTATTTGATATAAATGGCTGGGTATCGTTCTCGCGTTCAGGCGAGATATAGAACGAACAAGATTGAGAATAGAAACGAATTGTCCTGTAATGTCCAACGATATTCACCTAAGATATCTGCGGCTGTTGAATTAAGGGTCGGATACAGAAGTCTGTCGTAATGAGAGGGAAACGGCCGTCGTTCGTCGATCGATTATGATAACGAAAGGACGGTCTATTGCAGAACGCGGGTAGAAGTTAGCAAGGGGTCCAGCATCAATGCAGTTATCCGGATGCCTAGGTCATGGTAGGGTCTTCCAGGCTGTAGGAGTCGTCTTTGATTTGAACGCCCATGCACAACAACTGTCTTCTCGGGCAATTTGTTTCCACGCCAAGGATTGACGAACGGTTGGGGATCTTGTTGAAGATTCGTGATACGACGCACAATATGGTAATTGGGGCCAGATATTCTCACGTAACTCCATAAACCTTCTCACTGCTTCGGTTGTCGAGTCGTGGCGATTTCGAGAGAGCTGAAGAGGCTGACAAGATTTGTTGATGTCGCGATCCAAATATAGATTCGAGGTGTCCAGACGGATACACAAATCATCCTTCCAGGCAAACAACAGTATAAAATGGAGGGCACTCACCAAAAGGGACCACGATGATTCAAGGAATTGACAAGAGACGACAACAGGTGAGGATAGAAGAAGTCGGTCTGTCGACGACGATGTTGCGGAATGAAGAAAAGAAGAATGAGCTCGTGTTTTTCAGGCTTAGGTAGTAATAATATGCGTTCTAGCGGGGCTTCCTGAGGCTACAATCGTGCCATTCCAAAAGCGATCCTGAATCTAGCTACATCGGACCTCTTTTTTATGCCGCCATCGATTTTTTCATTACATGCCTAGGCAAGAGGTATCTTTGGAAGACGCCTAGCTGGACAAGATTCTACGATCCCATGTCAAGCTCACTTGCTAAGAGCAAGTCCTTCTTCTACCGTCACAACCACTACTCTTTCAGATTCTAGATATTCCCTTCCACTACAGTGTAACCGGCAGCGTTACTTGGGGAAGTCCGACTTCTCTCATTTTTATAAGCTTATAATGAATTGAGACCGAACATCCCGGGCCAACCCAGATTTATCCTTTTAATCAAGAACAGTATCCACCTTTTCGATCTTGAAAAAGGGGAGCTCTGGATCTGGCATAAGTCAGAGGTTTACCAACTTGCTACTCCAAAGCCAGGATACACTGGAGCATTTACATCTCCGTAAGTTGTTGTTTGCAAACAGCAACTGCCGCAATCCAAAGTGGAAACTTCTTAAGAACATCTATTCCGATCCTCAGGGGTTCCTCCTAACCATGACGTTTTTCTGCATTCCAATGCCTCGCGATACGAACTGGACAACAGCTCATAATTCTACTGTAAATGGACTTGGCTCTCAATGCACCTGGATAAGGATATCTCGATCTAATTGGAAATGCAATTGAGGCTTTAAAAAGCTGTCAAAGAGTGGACAATTTATCGAAATCCCATAGTGCGATGTCTTCAAAGAGGCCAGCCATGACATCGCAAAGGGCCCATGTGCTAGGACCCCCCTGACGCGAGCTTTGCCCCTGAATGACTGAGCACTTGTGCAACACCGACATTTACCCCCTACCATCGCATCACCCAAGCCGACTCAACAACCTTGAAGTATGATGAGAGAGTGAGATAAAAGTTTACAACAAAGATGCAGAACTTCCCGCTCAACAGCTCTTCTCCATCTCCAGATCCTCAAGCAACACAACTAAAACCTCCATTCCGGGTCCTCCCACCAGCGAAAGGCCGAAATGAGCAGCATCCAACTTCATCCAAGCTCAAAATTTCATAAGTGGATCGCGCATCATAAAATAAAATTATAGCACTTTCCGAAGCGGCGTGCGCTTTCCAGCTCTTGCGATTCGCTGAACTCGCCATTTCCTTGTGAAATGCGGGGCCGGGAGTGAGACGAGAGGCGCTGACATGTCGATCTGTGGCGGTGGCTACGGTACGTCCAACTTTCTTTTGTAGTTTAGCGTGCCGCTTTCGTATATTTTATTTCGTTCTATTGGAGAGGCGTTGAGAGACATGCTTTTTGCTTTGCATGTTGTTTGTTGGATATGTGAAGATTCTTTAAGTTGTAGATTTGTCTACAAACCCTAATGTACGGAAGGGGGTTACAAGAATTCATCGTCACCCCCATGTCAGGCGGTGAGCGCGTCCAACCATAGAAGGGCGTCGACCGCTTCGAAACTCCCCATAAATTTCCTGAATCGGCTGGGCAGAAAACATGGGGGTGACGATGAATTCTTGTAACCCCCTTCCGTACTGTGAGCTCCGTTGAAGTCGAAGTTCCTTTATCAACCATATGAAACTATGTATACGAATGGAGAGAAGAGTACGGAAGAATAAATCTAACCAATCGCTCATATACAGCCATTTAATAATCGTTATTGCCATGCCTCCAGACACCACCGTATGCCGTATTCCATACACCCCATCCGTGATAATCCCATATGTAACAAACCTCCCCCAACTTACCCTTGACCACCTAATCGCCTTGTTGCTGCATATGAGTAGGCAAGTTCCAGCCCGCATAATCCTGATGTACAAATGCCCGGTCGACAAAAGGCACCGATTCTAAGACGTACTGCAAAGACTCCCCCAGATCATGACTATCCCTGAGGTTCATGTTCTCATCAAGGACGATGTCAACCTCGACGTTGAGTTTGTCACCAGCATGGTAAGCCTGTAGACCTTGGATCTGCTTGATAGTCTTTGCAAATCGCATGGTGAGATACAAGAGAACATTACGCTCATCAGCCGTAGCGGCTGCTCCAGTGAGGTTCTTGATATGGCCTGCTGAAGTGCCTGCCCAGTTGAAAATGACGAAGAGCGAGAGAAGAAGACCTCCAAGGGCATCGAGCCACCATAACTCCGCGTAGAACCCAACTTGAACACGGTTACCAAGCGCAGGATGTGGTGGAAGAGGCTACTTACCCAGGGGAAATATGATACTGAAAACGTTAAAGATAACATCAGTCATTGCGTCCTGTGCAAGGGCTTGCACACTCGAGTTCTTGATAAGACGGCACCAAAGCCAACATGCAGCCTTGACGAGGATCGTACTTGACATGATGATGATCGCAGGGAGACCAAGCTCAATAATTGAGTGGTCTCCGGAGTTTAGGCGTGAGATACACTCCTGTATTTAAAGTCAGCAACATTTCTTCTTTCGAAAGATCGAAAGGTGGGGAATCTTACCAAAGCAACTTGAAAGAATGAGGTGACAATGATCACAGAGAAGACCAACACCCCGATAGGCTCTAGCCGTCTTCGACCAACAGGATATTGGTATGAATCAGAACTCTGTATCATCTTTGCAGTCGTCCAAACAATAGCGGTCGACAGAAAGTCCAAGGCTGCATCCACTAAACTTGCCAACACTGAGAGAGAGGTTGTGAGGACAATGACTGCAATCTTGCCCGCAAGGAGAATAGAGTTGGCGGCCAAGTTGACATAGATTGCAACCTTCACTATTCTATCGCCACTTTCAACACTGTCATCTTCCATTCCAGGAATCTCAGGCTTTGGGCCATCATAATCGTCGTCATCGTCAGGGTCAAGCAATGGCGAGGTTTCATTGGTGACTTTGTATAATTCTCGAGGTGTCCGTTTAAGCTTCTTTGTGAGACTTCCCGCGCCGTTCAATGTTGTTGAAGATTCACTGCACTCCGTATTGGGTAGTATATGCCTCCCTTCCTCTGATATGGTGGGTGGGAGGTCAACCGGGCCAGATGTATAGCCTGAGGGAGTGTTGTTGTATTCGTTCAACAAGTCATGAGGGAGCGACGAATCCAGGAGACGATCGATGTAGATATATTGTTGTATGAGAGAATTAGTTCTCTCATAATATTCTCGTCTGTATCACGACTCCAACATCAGCGACTGTATCACAGCGTAATGTCGTGCGACGGGTACTCACATGGGCTTCTTCATCGCCTTAAGCTCTTCCTCTGTCTTCCAGTATTTTTCCCAACGATATCGAGGGTTGCTATTCCCAATCAGTCGCTGACTTCGCATTTGAGGTCCCAGAAGAATAGCGCTCAGTCTTCTTTCCTCACTGCGTCTGAAATCATCCAGATCTGTATCCCTCGACATCCTTCGAGTTATGCTTCGACTTAGCGCAGCTTCCTCGTCCGGCTCCGGCGTGTCTCTGCCTCGAAGAGAAGAGGGACGACGAATCATATTCTGCAGAGAGGCAGTTGATCGTGAGCTAATGAGACTCGTAAGAGTACCGTGGCCATGCGTAGCCATTGGGCTGGCATCCTCGCTGTTCAAAGGCAAAAAGCCTCGAAGCCTAGGGATGCGACCGAACTGGGGAGGGGAGCTAGAGAAGTCGTCGGAAGACATATTGATGTCAATTGGGAAGAAGAATAGTCCACGCAAAGGATACTTGCTCAAATCAGGTGGCAGACATGTTCATATCGGTGATTGAGTTCTTGTCGAAGCTTGGCAAACCTTCCAAGCTCCCACCAACGTCAATGAATGATGCCCTGTTAGTAATCATCATAAGTCGACAATAACAGAAGCTGAGAGTTATTTGAAATAATTGAATTGGGCAATGAGGGATTTTAATTCATCTACGGGTAGCAAGCTGTTTTCCCGAGTTATTGTGCTTGCATATGGCCGAGCCTGGAGCCAAAGGGAAACGGGCTTCTTGTAGCCATGTATGCAAGTAGTAAAGACATAGCTCATCCGACGGACCCGGCCAACTATTCGGTCTTGGGAATGGATCAATTTCTGTTTTGTACGAATATCTCATCAATTGATGAACCAGGTGCTTTTGATATATATCGCCATCACTCTCCGCTTGATACATGCCCAACTCCGGGTATCTTGAGAAAATCATCAACTCCCCAAAACCCCATTCAAAGCAAAGTCCCAGCACACCAACAGTCACCGGATATGGACCTCAACAGTGTCCATTCCCGCCAGTTCCGTATCTTCAACCTTCGAATCGGGGTCTAGCTTGTCACCATCAAAATATAACGCTATATCTTTTCCTTCCGGTATGTCACTCTTTGCACGAAAAGCAGCGGCCATTTTGTGGAACGTCGTTGTCGGTTTGACTTTGAGGTTAACAGCCTCCATGCCCTTTGCCTTCATAATGAGTTTGATCATCTTAACCGTAGGCTCCATCACCTCCTCCGGCTCGTCCTCGCCGTCACCACGATCTTGCTTGGCTGCCAATTTGCGTTGATTATGCTCGTAGAGATCGGGTGTCCAAGCCTCAAAATGAACTCTTCCATCCATGAAGCCTTCACCGTCCGAAAAGAGGTGCCCATTACCATCGATCTTAAGCCCAAGACTCTTGCAGTTAGTCAGGTCGTACAATCTCTTGCCTTTCCACGTCAGGAAGATCGAATCTTTGACAGCTTTCGGAATGGGTTGACCAGAAATCGATTGTTTATCGCACCAGATAAGTCGTACTTCTCTGAGTTTCTGTGAGAGCTTCCTCCGAACCATCAAAGCGTTGGTACCCTCGATCCATGACGTTACGAAAATCTCGACTACAGGGTCCTCCGAAACAGCGGATCGCTCTTCGAAGATGTCGTCGACGACATGAACTGGCGTGCTAGATTCATTCGTATCGTGATTCTGATTCTCAAATGACTGTGCTGCCTTAAGACGATCAAGGGTCTTCTGTTTCTCGCGCTGCCTAGCTTCCATTGCCAGCTCTGGAAAATCCTCATCGGACATGTCAGGGTCTTCCTCGATCCGGACAATAGGTTTCGGAGCAATTAGGAGCACGTCGTCATCATCGTCGTCCAAATTGATAGGCTGAGGTCCACCATTGCTGATTCCCCAGACACCTCCAGCCTCATTGTCACAATCACTCAACGAAATGCACCCCTTCACAGCAACATCATTTCTGGGTGCCTCCTTCTTCTGCGCGTGAATATCTCTGCTGTATCTTGCCGCAAGCGAGACCGGAGAGGCTTGGGGTTTCTGGCGTAAAGAACTGGAATGCGACTTTCGACTGCTAGGCGTTGACAATGTTGACTCCCTAGAAGCTGTCAGAATATGATCGACATACGCAATAGATGTAACTTGCCTGCGCACCCACAAAGCTTCATCTAGGTCGTCGTGATTGAGTGAGCCCTCAGAAGAGTGACGTTCATGCCCCTCGTTTTGTGACACCCGCCTTCTCTTGCTATCTGGTGTAATTGAAAGCTTCCTCTCAGCACTGGCAGTCGATCTCTTCCGTTCCAGCTTTATCGCCTTCTTCTGGCGTTTGCGCTCATCCTCGGCGAGCCTGCCTGGCCATAGTTCCTCAGCCCTGCTGAAGAAATCGATCCCCTCTTTCTGCTCGACTGGTTTCCCCCAGGTTGATTTCGTAAATAATGACTTTTTTTTAGGAGGCGGGGTCGCTTCCTTTGCGAGCTCTTCTTCGAGAGTTTTGGCCATTGTTTGACTGCTGGGGGCCGTAGCAAACTTGCAAAGGTGAGGAGGATTCACGGTGTGGACTCGAGGGGTGGAGTGGGACGCGATCACGCGAAGGAAGATGGCTAGCTAGCGAGCCTCACGGATAACTTCAAGACTGCACCGTAAATTTGAAGCTATTGACCATATTCAACCTCGATGATCGATTCGACGGTAAGAATTCTCTAGAACGTATAAAACAACATGGAGAATGGTACGGCAACTCAAAGCGAAGGCAAAGACCCTTCTGGCTTTCTCAGTGAGATTATTGGAAGCGCAGTCACAGTGAAGCTGAATTCGGGCGTGGTTTACAAGGGTTTGTGTACACGTTCCAAGTTGAATTTGTTTGTGCTGATAATGTCGTAGGAGAGCTGCAATCAGTCGATGGGTACATGAATATTGCGCTGGAGAAAACAGAGGAGCACGTCGATGGAGTGAAGAAGAGAAGCTATGGGGATGCTTTTGTGCGGGGCAACAACGGTGAGTGGCTTGAACACGCAGCCCATTTTCTCCGCTAATACATATATTCTAGTCATGTACATCGCTGCGGACTGATCATGGAGCTTCGCAGAAAGCTTATCAAGGGCATTGGGCAGGAGTCATGGCGCACTTCTAGCATTTGGCTGAGCGTCTGGGGATACCCAAAATCGAGGGTGGTCATGAAAGGCATACGACAGGCAAAACCAGCATGGAATCGAGTCCTCACTGCATTGGAATTCATAGAGGAGTTGAGAATTTCGGGCGGGGGAGGTCAGAAGTCTTCATGAGCTTCGGATAGCCAAGCCATTCATATCCGAGATGTCCATGCCAGATATGTTACTCCATGCAGAGCAACCTCTCCCTTCTCATTACGTTCCACATCGCCACCATTCAAGGCATCAAATACCGTCTTTCGTACTTCTTCCTTTCTCGCCACATCTAAGTTCGCTATTTGACTCAGTGTTGTGTATCTCGACCAAACAGCTTCGTCATCGAGCCAAACTGTCCACTTGATGGTTTCCTCGCCAAGCGGTAACGAGAATGTTGGTAGGTTGTGGGTGAAGGTATCCTTGAGTGTGTGCAAAGGGGTGCTATCCAGCTGCTTCTCAAAGATATTTTTCCACTCCATATGTCTAAACCTTGGATAGCCATCTTCCAATTCAGCAACAATATCCTTCAACTTCTGTTCCCACTGCGTTGTTGTCTGCCAATTCTTGGCTCCATTGTCTGGCAGCATTAGCGAGAATGATCCTCGAGATTCGGTGCCACATACAATCCTCAATATTCCATATCATTCCAAAAGTAGCTCCAGGTCTCAATACTCTATGTATCTCGTTTAAAGACTCCTCCGTAGCAAACCAGTGAAATGCCTTCTCCACGTGATCAACTACCATTCTGAGACTACTCCCTGGAGCAAGACTTACTTGAGCAGCAATCAAAGCATCACCCCATCCATCCTTAACAGGCATGTTTCCTGCGTTACCATCCAGGACCTGGATCCCCAGGTTCTTCTTCACCAAAGCTCCTCTCATGCCCTCATGGGGCTCGACAGCCACCACTTCAAACTTCTCTGGCCTGGCAACTAGCAGCTCTGTACACTTGCCCGTGCCTGAGCCAAGCTCTACTATGCGCGCATTTTGTTGATTCGCAACGACTAGGTGATTCAATAGCTTGTCAATAGACTCTGGTGGATAACCTGAAAGATGCCCGAGTTAACATTCCTCATTTCCGCTAGTATTTTGGAGGAAATAGAAACATGAAAGTGTCCTTCATCCTAACAAAAAGTTTATAGGAGAGAAATGATGAAAATGGGACTGGAACAGCGGAAAGGGGCGAGTGAAGACAATATGGCTTACTTGGACGATGCTGGTCGTAATGTGAGGCATCACTGAAGCCTGTGGCGGCTTGACCTGGGAGAAGGAAGGGCTTGCTCATTTTTAGATTAAAGGTAGAATTCTCCCCTCAAATTCTACTTGATACGACCTTTTTTTTAGAATGACTCAATGTTTGGCAAGTCAACGTGAACGGAGATCTCGAGACTACGTCAGTCAACAAGCGAAAGTCGGCTCAACCCACCTGCTTGCGTGATCTTTACGAGTTAGCCGTACTTGAACAAAGGCGGGCATGCCATTCCCCGGTATGCGAACAGTAAGTAGGGATTCGGAAATAGAACGGTCACAATACAGCTTGTTTCAAGAATTGAATGGGTCAAAAAGTGTCTTGGATTAAAAGAAGTTGTCTATCTAATAGGGAATGCCGTTCGTCATCTGCTGGAACTGATCGTAAACACCGGTAGAGTAACTCGAGTAACTCTTCTTGATCAAGTCCTTCATGAAGTCCGCTGCTTCTCTCTCACTTCTCTCCAGAACAAATCTGTCCTTAAAGTGCTGGATTGTCTCTGGCTTGAAGCAAGGCAAGCCGCTGTCCATCATGAGCAAGACCAACTGGCTCAGCTTCTCCGTATACTGCCGAGATGCCAGAAACGCTTTGACGCACAGCTCCTCGAACCATTTAAATGCCTGGTGGTCTGTACTTCCACCCATCACAGCTACCATCTCTGATGTAAGCTTGAAAGGCGCTCTTTCGAACTTCACTCCCCCGGGAGCAATGTCGAAGCAGAATCCGAAATCGATATGCAAGATATGTCCGGCATCATCAATCATAATGTTGCCGTTGTGGCGATCCTTGAATTGCAACAGAAAAGAGATGACTGAATAGGCAGCCATGCTTTTCACAAAGTTGCTGCGAGCCTCTTGGAATCGTAGGGAGTCCTCATTGCCGTATTTTGAGACGAAATAATCGTAGAGGCCATTGACAGCTTCTCGTCCAAGCATATCTCGAGAGATCGAATTCGGGAGAACATCAATAACACCACATCCAGGTGCGGTTGCTGTGACACGGTATGGGAATACGTACACGTCGAGACCAACGTGATTAAAGATTCCTCGGAAAGCTGCGATCATCTGCAGGGCCAAGACGTCCTGTCGACAGTCATCGCCAACTTTGAAAATAGCGGATTGCCAAACCTCAACCGTGTTATCCTGGGTCACTGGTCCGTTCTTATTGACTTCCTCAAGCAATTCATTGGTGCCTCCCATATCGCTCTTATTCTTCTTAATTCGGAAGGTTGCCATATATGGAGCTTTGGCGTGGCTCTGAAGTGGCTTCCCAGATTTTCTATCGATACCAATGACGACGCCATCAGGATTACTGGGCAAGTAGACCCCGACTTCGACTTTTATCTTGCGTAGCTCCTCTTCAATCTTCTGTTTCTTCTCTGGCTTTGGTCGTTTAATGAAAGGCTTCAGTTTTCCTGAAATGCCAGTTACTTCCTCGAAGAAGCTGAATTCGCGCTCGTAAAAGGTTTTATCAACGTCCGAAAATTCTGATATCATGCGACCCATGACCTTGTCTAGGGTTGGCTTGACAGCATCGGGCTATATTATCATTAACATTGCATTTGCGAGTTCTTAAATAACAACTCACAACTTGGGAATCTTCATCCTTATAAGCATTTGCCTTCATATTCCAAATAATTTGATGAGCGAAAAGCTGTGAGAATTTGGCGGTCTCCACGATGTATCTCTCAACGTATCCAAGTGCATCGTAACGCAAGGTCTGGACGATTTGGGGAACGTAGAAAAATGTTACGTCGACCGAGTGGCTTTCTAACGCACGCATAGCATATTGGAGAATGAATGGGTGGTTACGATATGCCGGCAAAAAAAGGGTGACCGCTGTTATCGGGTTTACTGGAGCCCAGTACAAGAGGTACTAGCATCATTAGCAACTTCCGAGACTCGGGCAGAGTGGATATACCTTCAATTGGAAGGAAACATCCGACGGTAAGGAGCCACCCAGTAGGACATGGACTGCTTCAGGCTCCGAGATAGCCTTGTCTGGAAAATTTAGCAGCAGCCAGCGAATCTCCTTCTGAAGCCTTGCTGACGGAAACCTTGCTATCAACTGGAGAGCTAATGATGGACTCTCTGTCCAAGCTGTGCGGACGAGGGGAAGGAGTGATGCCTGTATTTAATCAGAAATCGAGATTCGTGGGCCACAATGGGGACTTACCTCGCTCGGGCCTTTAGACGACGGAATTGGAGCATGTAGTTCTCGATGTTCATTCAAGGGATAAAGCCAAACCGCTAATCTTACTTGCTCGCTTTCAATCAACGCTTGAAGCAGAGCCTCCTTGGCTTGGAGTGACTTGGTCAGCGGTGTCGGCTTCTGAGCAGTCATTGCAACGTTTCGGAGAGCTGTAGAGACATCCGCAAGCAAACGTGCCTCGGCCTTCAACTGCAATCGATTGCCACCAAATGACCAACGCGGTGCAAAAGCGAACCAGCTCAGTGTTGCAGACAGGATCTGATCTTTCATTCTGTACCTTGAGGGAAGATCAATAGCCGTGCTATGTCTCAGTACTTTCAAGCCGAAAAGAACAACCTGAAATCTGATCTCCCTGGCCAGTGGATGTCCGGTGGAGTGCTTCAAGCCCTCCAGGGTAATCGTCAGGAGCCTCAGGAAAGCTTTTTCTGTGTGCGGGCTGCCCAGACGGGTTGAATTGAAGTGGCTACCTAAGAATTGCAGCAAGCGCATATGGGGCGCCAGTAAATTGTGCGCTATTTGTTGTCGCTTTGATAGTGCTGCTCGATCGCTCGGCGCAAATTCCTCTTTGATGTAGAAAGGATCAGGGTGTCTGTTACATGTCAGTAGAGGAACCAGAAAGAAAAGTTGCCCAACCTACGCAAACTTGTCATTAAAGATGCCGAGACGTCGTCGAACTGTTGATTCCCACTGTTGGGCGACTTCCATCAAAATGCGCGGCTCCATACGCGGGTTTTCATTTATCACTCCGAGCCAGAGTGAAATCCCGAGTTTGATGGATTGTTTTGTGAATATCGCAAAAGGAATGCCGACAAGATGATGGACAATAGCACATTCATCCGTCTTGCTTCGGCAAAGCAACGCAGCGGCTCTTCGTAGAATATCACGGAGCTCTCCAATCGGAACGTACTTCCGCTTTAATATCCGAGCTTCTAGGTGGGTAAGAACAGTTAGGGCATCATCGCCTTCTTTTCCAGACTTAGAGTAAACAGACCCACGGCGGTTACCAAGATCCATGAAGTGCAGCCATTCTGCGTCATGGTCCGGAAGTGCTTCTGCGTATCGATATTCTTGGCGAGTCGTGTACTGAGCAACGAAGTCGGAGGCGGTGTTGATGTTACAATCTCCATGACGATCGATCGCAGCCAGTCGTTGATCTGTGCCAGGTATGACAGAGCCCATCTCTAATGCGAACGATCTACCCAGTGAAACATGACCATAAGCTCCATCATCGTCATATTCTGACAGGTACGTTTGTAGAAGGCCCTTGATGTCAAGAGGCGCAATATTGATCACAGCCGTAACCCATCCCTTGGCTTTTTTGTAGAGGTGATTGAGTGTTCGCCGGCGGAGGTCAAAATCATCAGATAATTCCACGGTAACCTTTCCCCGTGTAGAGGTAAAAGATGACTTCCATTCATATTCATCGGTTTCAGCTTCCAGGCAGCTTGTCCACATAAGCGATAGAAGCTCCAGGAGCGCGAACAACGATGTTTTCTGGCAAAGAGCAGAGGGAACGTCACGTATGATTCGATCGGCGCAAACCATCGCTGCTTGTTGAACCCTTTCAATGCGATAGCAGCAACCACTGAAAATCAACGCCAGCTGCTTCGCAACATAAGGGGCTGAAAACGCCGGATTGGCTCCAGTGATAGTCTTCCGTAAATAAGTGTCCATAACGGCGACTGTGATTGATTCCATGGTACTGCTCATATCGCCCCTTCGCATACTTGGCTCCAGAAAGTACGTCAAAGCCTTAGTACAGTCGCCAGAATCGGCGCGGAGAGTCTCCACGAGGTATGCAGCTTGTAAGAAAATGACCTTGCGATAACTCAGGCCTTTGATCTCGGAAGCCTTAGAAGATAACAGAGCTGAGAGTCGCTTCTTTTGCATTGCCTCGTGGTCGGAGCTCATTCCACGACGGAGGACTGTGTTGAGTTCAATATCGCTCTCGACTTGCTCCCCTCGTTGTTCGGCGACGAGAGGTCTGGAATGAATGGCCATTAGTCGCAATTCGTTCAGGTATTTCCTGCCACGCTCGGTGTTAGTACTGAAACCATGAACGACAATATTAAACCAAGCATCACGGAGAAGTGACACGATTTCCTCAGTCAAGGTGTCATCAGAAGCTAAATCATTGCTCGCCATCAATATTGCAAGAGGTTGCAGGAGTTGCGCAATCTCTCGAGCGGCAATTTCGACATCGGCCTCTCGAGTACTTTGCGCCTGGTGCACATCTCCTCTGCTGATAATTGCTTCTAATAAATGCTCCAGGTAAATGTCATATAATGGCGATTCTTTGTGCAACCGCGATGACAGATAGTTGCGTCCTTTCATGACCTAGTGAAGTCAGCGATGATCATCGATGATTCAGGTTCGTTTGAACTCACCGAGCTCGTCAAGACGTCGTTGTTTTGGAGCACCGCATCAAAGCCAATTCTTGCGTAGAGCTTCAGCAAACCACGAAACTCCAGTTGGCCTCCATTCAGAGATAGCACAGCGGCCTCGGTTATGATACGGGCATCGACAGTCTTGTTGACTTTGTCAATCTTCTGCAGCAGCATGGATTGAGCCAAGGCCGTAATTTTGGCATCATTACAACTGCTTGCAATGCCACAAATAGCCTGAACGACGTTTCCATAAACGGCCGAAGTCTCCTCATCGCCACTTATGGCCAGTGATATGGAACTACCTGTGGACTGTTTCCCAGTGTAAAATGTAGAATTGACGCTTCCGTCCATGGCCAAGTCGCCATTGGTTACCCCAGCAAGAGCTCTCTCAGTACTGGATCCGGAACTCAGTACATTTCCGAGGGTGTACAGTGTAGTAATCACAGCATCTTGAGAAAGAATTTGAAGAACGTAAGCTAGGCAAGTTGATGCGACTGAAATGGTGTTGCCTCGAGGGCCACCTTGCACTATGAATCGAGGCAAGAGTCGACTGATGTTGGGAGCAAAGCCTGGAGACAATTTCGATACTAACGCCATAGATCGAAGAACCACGCTAGCCAAGGTTTCATCAGCCATTTGTATTGGATCTGCGAGCGTATCCTCGAGCCAAGACATGAGGGTATCAGTGTCCGCGGCGTCTTCGTTGAGTAACGCACAGTTCAGATAACTTGTCAACGCACCAGCTTTGACAGAAAATGCAAGCCTCTGTTGCCATGCGGATCCGAGGCGTAAGTAGTCGGCGCCATCTTCGAGTAGGCTCATCTCATCAGAGGCCATGTCAGCCATAGTCTCGATTGTCTGAAAATCAACCTCGCCACTCCGGAGAGATGTAGGCCGCGATATGCCAGTGCCTGACATATGCAAGTCCAAGATGTCGCTTCCTTTAAGCACATCGACATCTGCAACAAGAAGTGAAGATCCAGCAACCAGGAGCCACATGAAGCTTCGTTGGAGAAGCATGGCTCCAAGAGGACGTCCAATAGCTGCATAGTGCCGAACATATCTCCTCCATTCCTTCACATTACTATGCTGAGAATGTGAATTGCGGATTGTTGAAAATGCCGTTTCGACAGCTACCAAGAAGCCTTCGGATAGTATATTTTTCACTCTCCCAATCAAGCTCAGTCTTTCAGGCGGGGTCCAAAAGTTAGCGTATGTTGCAGCTGCATCAAGGAAGCCAAGGATTGATATGGTGACGGTTGCAACATGAATAGCATCTTCCACCTCAGTAGAGCTCCCGATCTCCAAACCGGTCCCGAGTGCAGCTGAATCGGTGGCTTGGGCGCAGTTATCGAGATACGTCCATATGTTTTTTGAGACTACTTGGTGCAGAAACTCGTGATTTATACCCAGAGAAAGTAGACCGGCCGTAAGGTTGTAGGACAGAGCTTCGACTGGGGAGGGTTCGATATCCCGGAAGAAGGGCGATGGTACGAAGACCTGGATGTGAGCTTCGTGGATATAGGGAAGCAGTTGTTTTGCGAGCTTCTCTGAGCTATGAGAAGTCTCGAGAAGAGGTGCAGCTTTGCAAAGTGCCAGTAGAACCTCGAATTCCCTAATGCTCTTACCCCCTATTTCAGCATGTGTCTCTCATCAGATATCGTGTCTATCTCGACATACCATGGGCGATCCTGCCAAAGTCTTCGAGCCTCCCTTTTCTAGTCCATTTGATTTCGAATTCTGCTGGCCATACCCAGGGCAGCCTTTACACAGGCGATCGAGGTCTGAATTGTCAAAGGAGGTTGTTGATGACGTCGCAGACAGCGCCGCAATCTTCTGCAGCGCTTGTCGCCGGATACTTCGTGGGACACTAAGAAACACAGTTAGTATAAATATACTTTCAATTGAAAAGGTAAAATTTACGTATTCATGACTGTCCTGGGATCCAAAAGTCGAGATCGAATTATTTATTTATCCTGCTTCATCTCGCTGCTCTGTCCGTCCTGAGCTACCCCTGTACGCTAGTGGAAGTAGGCTGCGGTTGCAACGCGTTTTCCGATCTCAATCAACTCGCGAGACAGCTTCCCATTCTCACCCTTGACCATCGAACTTCAAGAATCAAATACAAACTCTACATCTCCTCTACATCTCTCACTCAGGCCACCTCGATATTGTTCCAGAAGTCAACATGGCTGCGATGTTCAGTCAAAATCCGCTGATGAACGGTCCAAACTACTCCTTCAACCAAGCTCCTACAACCTCCTCCGGCGGCAACAAGGAACACGCCTTCTACCCGTAAGCAATACTCATAGAACTCTCATTCTCACTTCATCTAACTCTCCTCCAGATACACCGACAACGGCGGTTCGACCCTCGCGATCTCCGGCTCCGATTTCACCATCATTGCGGGTGACACTCGATCAACCAGCGGCTACAACATCAATACCAGATATCAACCCAAGGTCTTCAAGATCGGTGGAACAACTTCATCTCAAGATGATGCTACGCTTGTCTTGTCAGTGGTTGGATTTGCAGCGGATGGTGAAGCTTTGAAGGAACGTTTGGATGCGATCGTCAAGATGTACCGATATCAACACGGCAAACCCATGAGTGTCAAGGCATGTGCACAACGATTATCGACGATTCTCTACGGAAAGCGGTTCTTCCCATACTATGTCACTGCAATTCTGGGTGGTCTTGATGAAGAAGGAAAGGGTGCAGTCTACTCCTATGATCCGGTCGGTAGCTACGAGCGGGAGCAATGTAGGGCGGCAGGTGCAGCAGCAAGCTTGATCATGCCGTTCTTGGACAACCAGGTCAACTACAAGAACCAGTACATTCCGGGCAGTGGAGTCGGTCATGCATTACAAGAGCGCGAGAAGATTCCGTTATCGAGAAACGAAGTGGAGGATTTGGTCAAGGACGCATTTGACAGTGCAGTTGAGAGACATATCGAGGTTGGAGATGGTCTGCAGATGTTGGTCATCACAAAGAATGGCATCGAGGAGATTTATAAGCCGCTCAAGAGAGATTAGAATTGGGGTCTTCGTGTGGCAAAACGGCTTTGTACTACTAGGCAAGAACGCAATGGAATTTCAAGCAAGTAGCTTGAGTTGAGCGCATTATATTCAAGCATAAAACTTGACTTCTGAGTTAGGGACAGAAGACGCGATGTTCTCGCCGGTCAGCTAGACCACAAAGAGTTCTAATCATGCGAGAAGTTGATCACGTGCTTTAACACGTGACAGTGGTCACGTCAGATCGGAAGCATCTCTCTAGATCCTGGACAAGCCGACCCTTAATCGAACTCGTAGAACCTGTGCTGTAACATTTACGGATCACACTGCGGTGAGGTGTGCTTCTGTTCCAGCTATCTTGAATCCTCACTGCAAATTTTCTCTCAGTCACCTCTTCAGGAGGCGTTGACTTGGAAGTGGGTCCATGCCCCTTTCGATGATAGACATCAGGTCAGCTATGATGAAGGTACCTGGCCATTCTTGCGATACATAGGGCACAGATACCCAGCAATTCATTGACTCATCGCCCCCATCTTGAGTGCACTGCAGCATCGTTAGTGAGTTTATGACAATCCCCGGACCCATCACTTCAGAATTTATCGCCATTGCCGTCCTCTAGTTGAGCTGTTATTCTCCGCAATCGCAAAAAACCCATCTTTAGTAGGCCAGAAAGTTGTTCTCCCTAATCATGATATACCTGATCCAGTGGGCTTTCCGATAATATTCTCTAAATTATCTTTCCTCGATCGTTATCTTGGCGGAATCGCGCAATTTTTACATTTCTCATACCGGTAACATGGAAAATTCCCCAGTGCAATACCATTCATGCAGTAATTTCCTGTCACCGCCTCAAGCTGTGTAAAGCTGCGCTATCGAAAGGTGTGAACGGGGATAAGGGCACGAACGCCAACGCAGGACCCTAAGTTCGATGCTACGAAAGCAATCCTAAGATCTAGCCTCACGCAGATGTGAAACATATAATCCGGTAGATAGGCATCATACGAGCATCGACACTTAGATATCCTGAGTGGGCGTTGCTGTAAATCAGTTCCGCATGACTGCGGACTGAGTATAGATGGGGCACATGAATTAGCCATAAATGTCGACGCCCGTTGAAGAATTTGATTTCAGCCTTAGGTAGTCCTGTCATATTACTTACTGTTTGTCCTTCCTCGAGTGAGTCGCGTGCAGATTTTGGGTACAGCAGACGAAATCGCCTACTACGATGGATTTGCTGAGAGAATCTGTAAAGCACGATGGTGGTGATCTACTGTATGGTTCGCTTCTACAGATGGAAAATCTCCGTTTCACTGGGAAGTTTCGTCAGGGCGCTAGAGTTCCCGTTCTGCTAATTCAGTCACCAAGGGTACCAAGGAAAGGAGGAGACGAGATTGGACAAACAAATACGGTAAAAGGCTGGATATTTCCATCGCCACAGCGACTCATAACCAAGAGCCGGCTAGATCATAAAACAAGGGTGGGGATCGGCGATTCAGCCGCTATATATCATACCAAAGTGAAGTGAAAAGCATACAAAACTGCTGGGTCGTAGACCTCTGATACAATGCGTCACTGCTTTCATCTTTGTAATAGAATATGAAGAGAGGCAGTCCTAGGAATATAAATGGTGTATTTGCATGTGCAATCCTCCAATAGATGATACAGTGATAGTTGATCGTATGAGCATGGAGCAGTGGAAAGCTTTGGGAGCCCCGGCTTTAAATTCCAGGCCACTGAACGCTGTCAACATCCCAGACGCCCCGACTTGCGGGTTAGATAACAGCGCCGAACAGGCCACAACGGCCATAACTCCTTCTGGGATGCAGGAGTGCAGCACGCTGAGCTAATGGCCTAGCTCCTAATAACAGAAGTCGCAAGCAGAGGCCTTCTGCAAGACTGAGCTTTTCATCAGTAGTCTCTCTTCTGCCATTCATAACCGACAAACAGTAGTTAGCTAGCAAGTAAAACCTTGGAAACGCCATCGACGGAAGCTAAAATATAGGGAAGGATGCCATGAAAGCCGGGCTTGATTCAAACCACCAGGGTCGTGCCGTAGGGCACAAGCCGGAGGCGGTCGTTCCAGCCTCGATGCATAGTAGGAATTGAAATACCGGCACTATTAAGTTCACAAAGTCAGAGGGAACTATTCTCCCATCGATCGAGGCCATGTTGTCTTTCCTCGGAACATTGGAAGACTCACTTGAGCGCAACACATTGCAACTTAAACCTGCTATGAATGCTCTGTTATCTTATTCGCCTCCCATCCCATAACTCGAACTTGCGCCGAGACCCGAACACGGTTCAGCATGCGAGCACCGATTCTCGGTCACGCAGAGTGAATTACGGCATATCTCAAGGCTTTCACAGACCCTCGAGTCGCAGATGTCTTGCATGTTAGATACGACTTAAAGCGGCATTGAGTGGCAAGCATCATTGAACACCGACGATTGGAAAATGCCGCAACCAATGCATTGAATAATAAATGCGTTGGTCGCGTTTGATGTCTGAGAAGTTCTTGGAGACGTATTTCTTGAATTGGGCCGAGCGAGCGTTGATCTGACTCTGTTCCCACTGTGGCGTTGACGGCCCACCCTCGGCTTCTGCATCGCAGACGTCAAAGGCACTTTTGACGTTAATATTGCGGAGCGCAAAGAAGTTTCAAATTTTCGTTGAAATTCGATGTTTGCGCATCATTGAGGTGGCTCTATCATCCTCCCAGGGTTGTGGGTTACGGGCAGAGCGGGAAGTGTCCGTGAAGATCCAAGATATTGATACTTGTACTTCTGGGATTAAGCGTTCATGGACTTCTATAGTCTGAATAGAGCCTAGTATTAGCTTCCACTTCCATTTCCGTCCGCGCTTGACCAAACAGATGTCAAGTTGGGATGAAACTTGATGGTAATCGACGCCACCCTCCACTCGCGATATTCCGAGACGTAACCAAATTTTTGGGAATGCTGCGCGAAACAATCTGACGTTTTTTATCTGTGCGTCTCTCGACGATTCTATGGTAACAAGGGGGGCCAACCAATAGAGACTCAGGATTTAGCTGGACTTTACTGTAATAGGTTTAAATAGCTCGTTGAAGCTCGGACAGAAAAGGACAGACTGTTGCGCGCTGTACGAAAAAGTGTTTTCTTCCACAACAACTTCACTCACATAATCGTGATGTCCTCGAACCTTAAATAGGCAATAGAACTTATATTCTTCAACCAGGATATACTTTAAAGATCCATACAGCTGCACCCCAGAGCCTCTTTGCCAAAAAGAGCTGGGAATTTTAACTTGCAAATGTCATATGGAAGTCGATGTCGTCGAAGTTCGCCACCACAAGCGCAGATGAAACGGAGAAAGCTCCCAATAACTTTTCACGGTATGATATGATTGTGCATGAAGGCAGCAGGGTTCTATCAACGTCTCGTTGGCTGGGAATAATAGCTCTCTGGGTATCTTGGATTTCGATATGTGTTACAGTCAGCTGTGTCATCAGCTGCTGAAGAATGATCAGCGGAAAGATCTGCTCTACTGCTGAAAACACTTACGAATCTTTGCTAGCTATCAAAGGGTTGTGATAATCATGTGGGCCAGGTCAAAGAGCTTCCTGAGAGAAAGACCGTCAACTAGGGAAGTTAATGAACCTCATCGTCATTACGTCTCCAAGGCGTTATATCTTCAAAACGGGTACTCGGAGCTGACCTCCACTTTTGCTCATTTCAAGTCGTCGGGCCAATGGCTGTGGTAGAGAATAATTTTAAATCTTTTGAATTGATGATAATTAGTCTAAATAATGTCTTAAGAAACAGGAGCATCATCATCCTCTATCATCTTCCGAATAGCTTCCGCTGAGGAGCGAGGCAAGTATCAATGACTCTTTTCAATGGGCGGTTTACGGGGGGCCAACGGAGTGAGCGGGCTCGGTCTTAATTCTACTATGTAGTTGGAGTAGCTGCCGCAACTCAAGTTCCACCAAACTCGGCAACATGTGAATTGTGCCGTCCTATGAGTACAAGCTGGTACTCGTATGACTTTAGCAGGAGTTCAAGGGTCATCCTCGAGGTCAACACACTGGCAGGAAAATCATCGTCATCAAACTTGGTTTTGCTGTGGCTGATGCCTCTGGGGTAAAGCGGCAGTCAAGCCACACATGCAACAAAAGTTACAAAAGCAGCACAGGAAAAACTATCCCAAAATCGCCAAGATGGAGATGGAGTGCCGAATTATTATTCCTTGAAAACCTTCCGTGACAGTTGATTCTTCAGCAGTAGACATATCATTATTTTACTACATACTCAAATACGTATTTAGCAAATGGAAGCCCCGCTGCCGTGGGGACAGTAGTTGGTGGGAAAATTGAGGATTTTACCTTGGTATCTTTGAAGAAGACCCACAATAACCTTTCCCAAGTCCCCCCCCCCAAAAAAACAAACTTCAAGCACAAAGCAAGAGCGAAATCGTTAAAGAAACTAAGTAAGAAAAATTTGGGGATCAGGGTTCCAGAGCAGTCGGAAAGCTCCAAGCCACGCCAAAGTTCGCCAACGCTAACGACGCCGTTGACCCTGTCTCTGGCTAGCGTCCAGAACAATCGAATTTCAGATTCCCATCCTTTTCCTAGCGTAAAAGCAGCGCGTTGCGACAATTCCATGGTTGGGCCCCGCAAATTGCGTTCAATCCGCACTCTCGCAGGCGTGGGTAGGCGTTGATAGGCGTGGCAGGCTTGCCGTTACCCTTGCTCCTTCGCACCCCTACTGAACCACCGCATACCAAGCATGGCTCGGAAGGAAGGTCCCTGGGTGGCCATGAAGTGCCCTAATCTGAAAGGCTGTGTGATGTGGTACCCTAGGCCGGCCCCCGGATCTCATCGCTTTTCTTTATGACACTTTTTTCATATCGAAAATCATTGGCCCTCACCATAAAGGGTTTCAATTTTACTTAAAGTAATTCCTTGCTTCGATCTCAGCAACAAGCAACTGTCTTGTCGTCATTTCACTGTGGCCACTCGATTCCAGTCCCATGGTTCCTGACGATCGATCTTCGCTCGCAATTGGCGTCTCCAAAAGCTCACCACGCCGCCTATAAACACCCAGATCTTCTTCTCCTTACGCTTTTCCTCGTCTGACTGATTTTATCCCAACCCTGTCTAGCCTCTTTCCTTTTATAAATCCAAAAGACGTCAATACTACTTCCCTGCCCTGCCTGCTTCCCGGTCCAAGTTTTGTCCGCACACCTAATCTTCGTCAGTACCCTATCATAACATACCGTTACTCCTCCTCCAGAGGCAAACGAAGCAACTTGAAGCACTGACAGACTGGGATACCTTACCAGGATTCTCACAAAGCTCCGGAGCACATCTATTTTCCAAATCGTTTAAGAATTTCTTCGACACTTCTGCCGAAGCGCGTTCGCCCTGCCAATTGCAACGTCGTCGATCTCTATAAACCATCCGAAACTGACAAGCCCTCAACCCATTGCATTGGACAACTGCAGCCTTCGACCAGGACGGGTCAGCCCTAGCCCCTTGCGCTCCATCCACAATTCCGATATCTATTTATTCGAGAGGGGACTTCGACGACCACTGACCGCTATACTGCCACACTCGCAAGCTCCCGAAATCTTATTTTTGGCTTACACGGCTGCTTGGAATCCAGCGAACATTGCCACCGTTCTAGACAGCATCTCTGAGACTCTTAGGAGTCTCGTTGAAGGAGTATCAGTGAGGAAGTTGAACAGGTATGATTTTACTCCAATTGTAAAACTCAGAGGAAATGATGTCCTTCAATAATGTATGATTTTGGCTACAATTATCTGTAGCAATGGGTTTACCTTATGGCGCATGTCCCCAAATTTTGAAGTAGCTGACATAGCATTTGTCTTTGTACAGGTTTGGGGTCCTTTACCAACCATAAACGAAGTCTCCATGGGAGACACACAACCCGCTTCGCAGCCGACAGGCCATTTTCCTAATGCGCCTCAAGGCACGCGATCAACTATCTCTCGGTCTTCGAGTCGAGGCCCCTACAGTGAGACAGAAAGTAGGGCAGGACCACCAGCACCTTCTGCGCAACCACCCCATGCCGGGTATCCTCCAATGCAGACTTATTCTTCTCAACAGCATATGCAGCATGCGAGGCCAGAAGGCTTCAACATGACTGCACTTGGAAATGCGCTCCCTGATCTGGCATATCAAGGCTATGGGCATGTTCCTTCCCAAAGGTACCTCCAAGGTCCAGCATCTCCTGGGCTTCTCTATCAACTTCAAAACGTACCACAATATACTGGCGCTCCAATAGTCAGCCCTTCCTCCGCGGTATACGGTGTGCAATTTCAAGGCCAATATCAAGGGATGTACGGTGCCGGCAACACAGCACAGCATCTTCAACCTAGTACAGCCCCTGGTGGTCAATTTTATCACAATCGGGGATTTTTAGGGCAACCACAACAGCAAGGATTGCCATACCTCGTCCAACAAAACCAGTACGGTTCCCAGAGCCAAATGTATACAGAGAGTCCATCGCAGTATGGTATGCGGGGCAGTTTCTCGGGAGAAAGCAGACTTCCAGAACAGCAGCGCGAAACAGAATATCCAGGGTCTTCTTCAGGTGGTCCAACCGGAAGATCAAGTATTGGTATGTGGCAAAGCGCTTTTTAGAGTTGAAGAGTTTTGTATCCGAGTTTGGCTAATACCTTTCTAGCATCCAGCAGTGGACAATCTTCCGTTGTTCGTGGCCCTCCTCGAAAACCCCGTCAAAGTGGTAAGTCGCGGCATTTCTAAAGGTATGCATTTCATCAAACGAGTGCCCGGGCTGACTTATTACAGGCCACGCGATTTGGATTGGAAATTTGCCCCCGCAAACAGATTTGATGAGCCTCGTTCTACATGTTTGCAAGGAATCGCCAGGGCTCGAATCTCTGTTTCTCATCTCGAAGAGCAACTGTGCCTTTGCAAATTTCAAAGATGAAGCGACTTGCGCAGCTGCGCAACAGAAAATCCATGATTCAAAGTTCCAGACAGTGAGGCTGGTTAGCAGACTACGAAGGAGCTCTATTGGGACTGCTTCTGGTGTCGCTGTTCCAACTGGGCCAGCAGCTTTGACACCTCCAGCGAACCCAGCGCTAGCTCGAACCCCTTCTCCCGAGAACGATACGAAGCCGAACGAAACAGGAGAGAGCTCTAACGCTGGTAAACAAGAGGCTGAAGACGTTGCATTACCCAAGGACAAGTTTTTTGTTGTGAAGAGCCTTACTGTTGAAGACCTTGAGCTTAGTGTAAGGAACGGAATCTGGGCAACTCAGTCACACAACGAAGAGGCTCTTAATAAGGCCTATCAGGTCTGTACATCCACTTTCTTCTTATCCTTGCAAGACAGAGCTAAAGATCTCCCAGGATGCTGACAACGTCTACTTGATATTTTCTGCTAACAAATCGGGCGAATACTTTGGGTATGCGCGGATGATATCTCCTATCAACGACGACCCTGCAGCAGCCATAGAATTTGCCCCCAAAGCGCAAGCAGTGGAAGATCCTGAACTCCCCAAGGCTATACCCACTCTAGCGACTGAATTCGCACCAAAGGGCCGTATTATCGACGATTCAGCACGAGGCACAATCTTTTGGGAAGCAGAACGGGAAGAGGGAGCAGATGAGGAGGAAGAGAGTAACAAGAGCGACCAAGACGAGGACTCGGCTCCAGCTTCGAAAGCATGGGGTAAACCATTCAAGATCGAATGGATATCAACAACTCGCCTTCCATTTTATCGAACGAGGGGGTTACGGAACCCTTGGAATTCCAATCGCGAGGTTAAGATTGCTCGAGACGGTACAGAATTAGAGACTGCAATCGGACGAAGACTCATTGGCCTTTTCCATCGATTACCAGAGCCTGTCACGCAACCTCTTACTCAGATGCATGGCATGCCCATGCCATTAATGGGTTATTCGCCAACGCGTCCATTCCAATAAACTGTTGTGTCTACAAGGGAGAGAAGTTGTTAGGCTTCTGGACGAGTTCCAAATTTTGAGATAAGGACAATCGCTGGGGATCTCACATTGCTGGTCATTGCTTTGGAATTCAATTTCTCTTCTTGGATAGCTCTTAGGAGCGCAACTCTCTCCGAGTAATGATTGATGACATTACGAGAGATGGCATGTATGACGAAGAAGAAATCAGGGCCAAGAATCCTCACTTGATGGAAACCACATTTGCATAGCCTGGGGGGGTAACGCATTACCATCTTGTACAATTACACCAAACTACCGTAGCAATTGGCAGATAAGATATTATGCAGATACTGGTCGGATAGGACAATGTATTATCACCAAAGGGTATATCTTTTTTTTTTTTTTTTGAAGGGAAAAAGAGCAAAAATGCGCATAAGATATTATCTTATCTGCCAATTTCTATGGTATAATATGTTCGTTCAATCTTCAACTTAGGCTACGTTATGATCATTGATTTGTGAGCATGAATACGACCATGGGGAGATAAATCCACAAACCCACCAATACATAGCCTGGGGAGATTTTATAATACCCAATCATTTCTGTTGTCCAATATACCACCCATATTTTGCCTCAATCGTACGACTTTCACTTGAAATTAATGCGCAATGATAAAAGTACTTTGTCCTTCAGCTGATATACTGTGACTGGGCTCTCAGGCCACAAACCTGTTAAATGAAATCAATGCTCTGCGCCTGGTTGCTTGGTACCAACGATTCTTCGACAATATCAAGCTCAACCTCGATCAACAACTGATGGCGTAATGCGACAGCCTACAAACAGTTCGATTGATGATGAAGGAGTCTCTGAAGTTGGTCACTAAGCTCAAACAGGTGGCCATTCACCAGCATTGCGGGAACATAGAGCCAAAGGAACTATCAAAATCGAGTGGATTGAGACGCCTGCGGATGGCCTTACCAAGCCTCTGAGTACTCAAAAACACGCTACGCTCATGAAACAGCTCAATATAGTTGATATTGGAGGCCTATTGGCTCAGATTGAGGATTAGCGTATATGCGGTGTTGACATATTTCCGAATGCGGCTAGATTGGATTATGCTCCTTTTTATTTTTTTGCTCTTTAACGCTCTCTTGCGGCTCTCTCTTGTAGGTTGCAACTGCCGTATTAGGTCTAGTCTGCATTTGCTTCTCCCTGTAGCATAAGAGGGGTTGTCCCCCCTCCCAATTTTTTAGAAATCAATCGAGTCTTTTCCGGCCCAACTGACATCTCGTTAAATGCTTTTTCAAGCTCTGCTTTCTTATAACTCTCTGCGATGCTACGCCACCGATTTTGGCTCTACACTGCCCTATTTACTTGCCGGCTTGTGGCTCCGTGTCTCTTTTACTTTTAATTCTACAGGCTAATCGATGTCTCTCTAACCTTGTTTTTGGGGAGAAAGGGGGTGTCAAATGAAATCTGTGCTCTCGTCGTTGCTATGGTAACGGTGTATTTACATATCTGTCGGGTTCTGGCAGGCCCCACGATTCTCGCTCCTTAGATATCAACACATACATGATTTTGCCTCACAATATCGTTTGATTCGACACAACCCCTTTTCCGGAGAAGATCTAAGCGAGTTGAATTTGATTACTGATCACTTAGGACAAGCTGGATTTCAACCTACTAACAACCTCCTCGTATCTGTACTACAGTACCTACATGCCTTAATAAATGTTAGGCGAAGTCCAAATACTGTCGAAAATCCGAGTGGCCTGACCAATCACCTGGTCAGGATACCGTTTTAATTAGCTCATAAGATAATATCTTAACTATTTTTTTGCAACTTTTTATTGAATAGAACTGTATCTTATCTGAGTGTAATATCTTATGTAAATTCATAAAATTCAGGATATTAAGCCCTATAAATTTGGCGAATTGAAGCCTGAAGTACCCTGACATTCAGGGTTAGCCGTATCAATTAAAATGATATCTTATGTGAATTGATAGTCAAGCTTCAACTACAATCTACAGGGGTAAATAAATGTAAAATACTGTGGAAATTACGAGCTGTCTGACCAATCAGCTGGTTCAGGATATGTCTTTTTGGCATCTAATTGGTCAGATCCCGTGGCGTCATTTATTTACACCTGTAGGTTGTAGGACCATATCTTATCTGGCTAGTATCTTATCAAACCCATACTGTATTACTTCGTATCTTATGTGCCAATTAATACGGTATCTCTTTTAATATCTAATCGGTCAAATCCTGTGGCGTCATTTAACGTCTATTATTCACTCTACGGAGTAAACATAGCTGCATTCTCCATGAAAAGTAGATACGAATCGGAGGTATGTGCCGTTTCCCCGGATTGCTATTTCAAGTAGCGATTGCAGGTCTCATTCTGTTGTCGCTTGATTGAAGCGAATAGAATCTTCGAGCGCGTTGTGGACAATTCTACCCCGCACAACATGCGAACATCACACCATTCTGGAAGCTTCATGTCGCTTGACAAGAAGAGACGAGAGTCGTCCGATTATCATGTTTGTCGTCATACTGTCGCATTTGCCATAAATCCTGATCATGACAGAATCTTCTAGCATTCATATTCCTGAAGTTTCGGGAAGCCAATGGAACGGCTCTCTGAAATATTTAAACAACCACGGGATCTCCTGAGGTCACATTTTCTTCTTTCATCAGTCAGTACAAAATCTATACAATCGTATCGATCACTTTCGAGACTTCCAATCAGTCAAACTAGACGAGCCTTTTATCAAATCACCCACACGCACGATGGCTTACTTCCCCAGAACCTTCATCTCCAACGACCCTACCTCCTTCCATCCTCTCTTCCGTCTCCTCGACGACTTTGACACCTACAATCGAGGCTCCACCACAACCAATCAGAACCGTGGCGGCAACGTGGTGAAGAGCTTCACTCCCAAGTTCGACGTCAAGGAGGTTGGCGAGGCATACGAGTTGCACGGCGAGCTTCCAGGTGTCGAGCAAAAAGATGTCGAAATCGAGTTCACCGACTCTCAGACTTTGATCGTCCGTGGCCGTACTGAGCGCACTTACACCTCCGGAGAACCCTCCAAGACTGCTGGCGCGATCTCCGATAAAGAGGCCAAGGCTCCATCTGATCACCACCCCACCGTCGAAGATGAAGATGCCGCCAACGCTCCCACTCAAGAGACATCTACCAAAGACACCCAGGTCTCCAAGAAGAAGCCTGCCGAGCCTCAGGAGAAGTACTGGGTCAGTGAGCGCAGCGTGGGCGAATTCTCTCGATCGTTTACTTTCCCTGTCCGTGTCGATTGCGACAACGTTAAAGCTTCCATGAAGAATGGCATCCTCTCGATCGTCGTTCCAAAGGCCAAGAAGGATCAGGCTCGCAAGATCACCATCAACTAAGCGACACGTCTTCGAACTCAGCTGCATGTAACACATGGGTATGATGATGGATTAATGGCAAGGTGATAGTTTTTCATTGCACTTCAGCGACGGAATTGGTGTTGGAATGGAAAGGAAAAAGTGACTTGATCAGCTCTTGAGTTGGGTTTGTTTTGCACTTGATGACTGTCGCATAATCATAGTTTCGACTCGCACTGGTGCTTGTAACAATACAATTAAAGAGTTCACTCGAAATAAAATTTCCGTATGCTTTGCGTGACATTATGACTCAAAATTTCGCCCCTCTGAATGTGCTGTTTAGTTACTTCATTAAACAACATCTCCCATACGTCAAAACATTTTGTAGAGTAAATACTTCCTAAACACTTCTTTCGTGAATATTTCCTCAGTTCCACTTCGATCTAAATTCAGAGGTACCAGTGTCCAATTTCATAGCCACGATGACTCTTTATCTTCTACCAATGTTGACATAGAATCGATGAGATGAATAAAAGGGAAGAAGCGAGGCAACGCGCTCTCCACTTTCGTATCGCCCGGGGCCAAAAGTGTTGGGGCTCACAGCAATTTCAAGGCCTAAGATGATTCGAGCGGCGAGCTAGTTCTGATGCGTTGAGGTCGAGGAAGCGGACACATTCTGGGAAGGAACTGTCGTGGCACGCATCGTCATCTTGTGTTCGCTAAAATGAAGTGGTCTTAAAGGGGGCGCTAGCGCGGACTAAGAATTAGCCAGAGCCTGATTCGAATCTTCGCGTGCAAGAAAATTTCCATACAAATCCGTCCAAAAAACATATTTTGGCGGTGGATGGAAGGATGGAAACGCAACATCATGCTGCGACGTGGTGAGGATGCTGTGACGACCGTGATACCAACCATGGCCATGGCCATGGCCAGCACGCCGCAGTCATTAATAAATGCATGCTGATGTGCACCGAACTCCTCGTCGTCACCTGCTCATTGGGTTGCAAGTCCTATGAAGTGATCTGCCATACATTTCCCTGAATTCAACGAGTCAGTCCTGTCCATTTGACTTCTCACCATACCCAACGATGCAGCTGTCCTGAAAAAGCTCAGCATTTACATGCTTACACCTCTTGCGCTTTCTAAACAGTCTAGGGCTTTCTCGTCGCTGTGTATGTGAGCACCGGGGCTCTCGCTCACCCATGCCTCGCCCTTTCATCACTGTTGCCAGGCTCACCACTTACCAAGGAGGGATCGGTCGACTCCTCAACCCTTGAGGCTTTTGCTTGAACTTCGCGTTCTGCCCTCCACTTGCACCTATGACGCCAAGGATGCAAGTTTAAGGTGCTACGTATGTGAAGACGGAACGAGCTATCACCCTCGTTGAACTTGGTCATCTTGCTTCCTATCTGCCCAAAATAATCATCTACGGCCAGCTTTTGGGAATACTCAGCACTCAATATTACTACAGCTCGGATCTGCAAGGGTGATAGGAGAAGGATCCTGCGGCACAACTTCGAGGAGCGTCAATCGCTCAAGCTCACCATATAGAGGGCAATACGTAGACATCACATATAACTTCTTGTATAATTTCCAAATGTTTCTTTCATTGGACTGCACAAGAATGCAATGATTTTGCCGTCCATCTCCGAAACTCCATGTCATGACCCTGCTTCTCAAAGATCCATCTCCCCTATAACGCCAAGGAATGCAATCATCATCTAACCATCTCAGAATCGCTCCTTCATTCTCGATGCCACTGTCCTCAAGTTTCCATACACTTTGCCTGGAGGAGAACCAAGAATCAAGCTCACGATAGCCTCTCGAGCAATGTGAATGTTCTTGAATCCGCCGAGAATATGAATCTTCGAGTCAGCTAGAACCACACGAGTTCTGCTGGCGTTCTCGATTGCAAACTTCGTCTTACCGTCTTTTCCAGCGATTCTACCAATTGCACGACCGAGATGCTCGCCTTGGAGAGTCTTTACATCCTTGACTGTGATAGAGTTAGTAATGATTTTCTCTTGCCATGATTACTACCCCATCGCTCATGGACTCGAAAATAGGAGCTAATGCGTACTCTCAAAGGTCTCAATATATAAATCATCCAATCGCAACAGTGCAATAGAATCCTCCACATCAAAGCCAAGGCAGAATGCTTGGACAAAATCTGCACCTTTTTGTAGGGCGCCAGTATCCGTAGTATGCTTCGAAGTCCTCAGCTCTACAGCTTTCGCTTTAATGTTCATGCGGACTTGTAATTTGAGGTGTTCGACGATAACAGGGAAGATCTTGCCCCAGGTGGCTTTAATAGGTGTCATGCGGTGAGGGGGAACGGGGACTTTTCGGACTTCGACTCGAGCTGGACCATCCTGTAGCATATTAGCAATTGCAACCGAAGCTGTTACTTGACGCCCAGCAGAAGCGCAGAAAACGCTGCAGACGCCTAGCAGAAAATTGCGTACAGTGTTCTTCGCTGGTGCGAATCTCGGACGTCCCTCTTCGTCAATGTGCATTTCATTATCCGCATCGCCAGTCGCAGCCTGAACAGCGTTCATCTCGGCATCGGGGGCATCCAGTAGTAACTCATCATCTTGATCTATTATTCATTAGTTTCTACACATCAAATATGCAGATCAGGACAGACCGTCAGTAGGTAACGGGACGTTTGCTGCCTTTTCTGCGAGCTCTTCTGGCCGCCTCAGTAAAGCGGTCGGTGCCGGCATATTGTCTGTTTTTCCGTCCTGGAGCTCTTCGTTATATCTCAGTGTTCCGCTCGAAGACTCGTGACGGTGCAGGTAGTTGGTCTGTTTCAATCTTCGTAGTGGGGGAAGTCAAAAATGTTCAGCGGTCGTCGCCAATCTCCAATTTTTTTTGGCGATAAGATGTGGCCCGTGCGTTTGGCTTTTTTGAATTTTAGAACGCGATCTAAAGCACGGGTTTCCCGAATCAGAATCGTCATCACTGCCAGCCTTTTTCTTTCTCCTCTTGTCCGCCAGTGCAAACAATCGGCATGGGATCTGCAACTTCAACCGTCTGTCATTCCTCATCATGATACGGATATTATGTCTTCACACATAAAGCACAGGCTGTGGTCCCAATTCTGGGATCCAGCGAGCACATTTGCGTTCAAGTCAAGACCTCCACGACCTTCATTTGACAATGCTACCTTTTCTGCCCCAACGAGACGAGCTTTTTCACGAAGCAGACCGAGAGCGCAGACCCAGACGTCACAACGAACATCAGTTGTCAAAAGTTTTGCTCCATGCGGGTTTCTTTTCTTCGACCTTAGTCCTAGCGCGACAGCGACCCCTTCAACAATCACTTCCTGTGTGACAACGGCGGAAAAGAGCCTATATACAACAACTTCATTGCAAAATGGACCCATCGCAAGCTTGGCACAGAAAGCATGGAGGAGGGAAATACATTCGATTAGTCGGAGGCGAGAAAGGGGTGGTGCTAGGAGGAATAAGAGCTCTACATCAAGTAGTCAAAACGGCAGGAAAACCCCACAAGATGCGAAGACTACTTCACCAGTGCCTCCTGCAGCAAAGGAGGGCGAACCTCCTATACAAGATCACTCCTCGACTTCCAAGCACTACATCCATCTTCCGCATATGCCAAAAATGCCCCATCTACCCCATCGCCCTACAAAGGAGGAATTACTTGCTGCAGCAACTGGTTTCTGGTCACGCTTGAAAGTACATTTCAAGTGGTTCTCCATAAGAAGTTCACGGCCATGGAATATCGACGATTGGAGTGCCTTTGTTTCATGGTTTGTGCTCGGAAACATTGCCTGGATTTTTATTGGGACAACCACTTTCTTTTCCCTTGTTATCTTGTCGATCAACACTGTTGTTGCACAAGGTACGTGAAATCACAAAGAAACAGGAAATGCTGAAATTAACTTGTCATGCAGAAACATTGGCGAGATGGGTTGGCGATTATCTGACTCATTCAGCTGGGATCAAGGTTGTTTTCGAGTCTGCCATTGTCCCAAAATGGAAAGACGGGGTAATCACGTTCCACAATGTCTTTGTTTCGAGAAGACCTGGTCAAGGTAAATCGAAAGTCAGCAAAGGCTCTTCTATGAGTGCAGCGGCCGCAGCTGCAGCAGAGAGACAAGCGGAATTCGAAGGAGGACGTAAAGAAGAGGAAGACACGAATTATACCCAATTCGATATTACTATCAACACTGTGAACGTCACATTGTCATTCGTAAAGTGGTGGAATGGGAAGGGACTTCTACGAGATGTCGAGATCAAGGGAATCCGAGGTGTCGTTGATAGGACCTCAGTGCACTGGAATGGCGAATACGTCGATCCGAAATCATTCCGCCATGAGCATCATCCAGGAGACTTCGAGATAGACTCATTCAAGATGGAAGATTTGTTGATCACTATACATCAACCAAACGGATTCCGGCCGTTTTCCGTCAGCGTGTTCTCTTGCGAGCTGCCTCAACTACGGAAACAGTGGCTCTTCTACGATTTCCTTTCCGCAAATAACGTCTCGGGAGCATTCGACGGATCTCTGTTCACCATCCACCCACGTCAAATGCATAGTTTTGCGGGATCTCACGCTGCTGAAGACTCTGAGTCTGAAACGAACCCATGGAAGAAACACAACCGACTACGCATAGACGGTCTCAAAATCGACCATCTAAACCGAGGAGTCGAAGGACCCTTCGGCTGGATCCACGAAGGAAACGTCGATATAGTAGCAGATGTCATGCTCCCAGCCGACGCAGACGACAGCATCGCAAAAGTAATGTCCGACTTCTACGACCGGATGGAAGCCACAGTGACGTCAAATCGTTACATCCACATCCTCGAGAACAACCCCAGAAACGCGGATCTCAACACTCCCGAGCAAAGAGCCTCCTACGTCGAAAAGCGGAATAGGGAGGATGATAAACGATTTCTTGTGATGGACCTCCGAATCCATCTCAACGATGTGAAAGCCGCGGTTCCTCTTTTTACGAAGGATCTTTCTTACATCAACCAAGCGCTCATCCGACCAATCGTCGCATACATCAACTCGCAAAGGACGTTCATCCCCATCAACTGTCGGATCGTAAAACGAGTCGGTGATTTCGACGGCAGTTGGACGATCTTCGACAGTGGATTAATGGACGATCTCTCAGTTGAGACTTACGAAGCGTTCGCGAAAGATGTAGTAGACAGTCAAGCTCGGAGGCGTCGATTGAAGAAAGTTGGGTTCTGGTCGATTTCGTTGGCGATCCAGGCGCTGTTTATGGGAATGGCGGGCAACGTGGCTTGATTCACCGACTCTCCACTTCGACCGGTAATGAATTGAAATGGGTGTATAAAAGTTAAGGGCATTGTATAGTATGGGTGGGATTGGGATGGGATGGCGCATGCATATAAGGACGCCACTCTACGGAGATGGCTTGTATACTGGAGTCAGGGGGTATATAATGTACAAAACACACATAGATCGGGCTCGATCATCATACTAGTAATGATCAATTCATGGAATACCACTATAAATACAAAAGTCCTTTGGAAGTGGTCTCGTTGTGCATCTCATCTGCTTCATTGACTATGCTTCTACTATCCATCATCTCGTCCCAAAACAAAAATCACTTTTCTCCAACCTATCCCTAGCCCAACCCAGGCATATTTACATGCAGTTCGTTTCATTACAAAAGATTCGGTAGTAAAGCAGCCATAGACCAGAACATTGCCATCTCCCATCATAGAACGCCCACTAAACCAAGCTGGACAATCTCTCTCATAATGGTGCTTTCGAACCAACCTGATCCTTCGAATACACGCTATTTCCATCATAGCCAAATAACGGCTGGTCACCTTTCCCGCCAAGGACCATAAACTCATTCGGGTCGCGAGCTGCGGCAGGGGTTTCTTCTGGCTTAGGAGGTCCAGGGACGCTTTTTGGAACGCCGTTGGCGTTTGTCGAAACGGGGTTATTGACTCGATTCTGCGATGATTTCGCATTGGGATTCTTAACATAGACCTTAACAGGATCCTTGTCAGGTTGGATCTCAATTACGCGAGGGATCTTGACATCGTTGATGCTACTAAGGAGTGTCCGTTCTCGAGCTACCTTACGCTTCGTGAAATCCAGATTGGCAATTCCGCCTACGAGGCCATCGGTGCTGTCGTTGAGGTTTGGAGTCTTGTGCGTTGTCCATGGGTGATCAAGACAGTCGTCGATCGTGTATCGCTTCTCCACATCGACTGTCAACATCCGGTCGATGAGGTCGAGAGCCGGATCGCCAACAGAGTCCCAGTACGGTGACGGGTAGTCGAATCTACCAGTCTTGATCTGTTGTGTGAGTGTGTATGGATTCTCTTTTGAGTAGAGCTCGTCTGAAAAGGGAGGGAAGCCACAGAGGCATATGTAGAGGACAACTCCTAATGACCAAACATCTACTGCTCGAGTATAGCGACGATGTTTGCTGTCTTCGAGGATCTCTGGAGCAACGTAACTCGGAGTTCCGCATAAGGTCGTCGTAAATGATTCCTCCCCAATGATCTTAGCGAGGCCAAAGTCAGCCAATTTGACGTGAAGGTCCTTATCTATCAGTAAGATGTTCTCGGGTTTGATGTCTCGATGGACAATGCCTCGTTCATGCTTTTGCTTGTCAGCACGAACTCTATAGACATTGAAGAGAACTTACCAAATACTTAACGCCTTGAAATAACTGAATGAAGACCTTCCTGGTCTCTTCTTCAGTCAACTTTTGCTTCATGACAATCCAATTAAACAGCTCTCCTTCTGGTGCAAGCTCTAGAACGAGGTATATAGCGTTTCCCTCGTCAAACGTATCCTTCAAACACAACACATTAGGGTGGTTAACGCCCATCAACACAGCAATTTCCTGCTGTAAGCCTTCAGTCTTCGATCTTTCCTCCTGGCCCGGCTGTTTCGTAAATATCTTGACAGCATAACGTTGGCCAGTAGATTTCTCGACGCATAGAAACACCTCTGCGAAATGACCCTTTCCAAGCTTCTCCAGGAGTGTGTATTGTTGCAAAAATGCACTCGTTTCCCGATTCTTTGGGTACTTGAAGACGAATCTGGCCTTATCCAAAACTGTTATCTCATCCTGGTCTTGAAGCTCCCGTCGTCGATTTCGCCCAATGACTTGTTCATTAACAAATGTACCGTTACTTGATAGGTCCTCAACAACGGCAACGGTGTCACCTCCTTTATTCTCCGTGAAGAGCAAACAATGCCTGTTAGAAACAATGGGGTCATCGATAATAAGATCTGAGGGAACTAAATCAGCTCTAGTCTTGAAAGGGACTTGATCCACGTACCACACTCCGGATGACGGCCGATCAGATATCCTCCCGAAGCGATGCCTTTGAGTTTGGTCTCTTCGTATGCATCCTCTTCTTTCCTGAAATCTTTCCCATTATGTTTGGATTGTCTGTCCCCGCTACTCTTCCCAAAATTGTCCATTCCATCTGGAATAGGACATGCATTGCGTTTCCGTAGAACCAATGATTTGCCATACTTCTGATCTAATGGAAGTAAATATCCCCAAACCCCCTCTTCGGTCTCGTCTTCCACTTCGGTTGATAATGTAGTTGTGGGGTACACGAATTGAGAGAACGCTTGTGTATCTTGGGGAGGTGATGAAAAGCCGAGGTCATCTAAATGTGGGTTTTGGTCATAGGGTCGATGGTGCAGTTGGCTGGGTCGACCTTCAGGTGGTGTTACGGTTCCCTCCTTGTATGCTTCGCTCGAAGAAACGGAAGATTCTTGTGTGATTGGAGAAGGCAGATGCTGTTTCTTTGATACCGGTGTCGTCTGAGCGGTTTGCGACGCTGATAATCGTTGAGAGCGACGAGGCTTCTTAGCAGAGTCTGGTTCGTCGCCGCCTCCACCCTGAATCAAACGTGTCAGTCTCATGGTCAACACGCAAGGCATCAAAATGCTTGTAACATACTCGGCCTCTTTTCAATTGGGTTTTTCCCGAACGTGGAGCCATTCTTGTTGGAGAAGCTGAGTGCCTGGATCTACTGCAAAGGCGATCTCTAAGCAAAGGCAGTTTGGCGAGGGGCAATGCTGTATTTGCAATGCCAGTTGTTGATTTCTCAGGATGCTCCAATACACAGCCCTTTGCCTGAGGATAAAGGCTGGGTACAAAGCAAAGTATCCGCACGCTGAACTCTTGAAATTGTTGGACGTTGATTCAAGATTCAAGGATCCGACCTGTCGCCGGGGTTGAAGACTTGCTTACTCCGACTCGCAGATTGGAAGCGAGAGGCGCTGCCGTGCATCCAGATTGGGCTTCTCTCATCGAATGGAGAACACCAAACTGCCGATCCTAGTTCCTGAGAGGAGGAAACTCCGATGACTGTATGGTCGACCTTACGTCGATGAAATTTTGAAGACGTAGAAGAGAGGGAGAAATGGCCCATGAGCAAAGAAGTATGTATATCAACACTTCAAGTCACATGTAGAATCGGGGATTGTTTTATCACGTTAGGAATCAGGTAGCTTGGATTGGAGAGATCTATGATGATCAGGGGTCCAGTGCAATGACTTTTCTAGGGTCCCAGTCCCTTCAAATCGACGCGCTACTGGCGTTTAACTACTTCAACTCTCGTGACTTAGGCGCGTGACCAAGGTCGCCTATACAAGAGACTCACTTTGAGTGAGTGACCGAGGCTGCTGATGATGCCTGTCATCTCTCGAAGTAGCCTTCCACTGTGGTTACAATTCCAAACTGCGTAGGTGGGGCTCTGCCTTCGGCTCAGACATCGGTGAAGACCAGTTCTGATCTACGCCCCCGGCAGTCAGTAAAGCTCGCAACATGAGCCACGCTCTGCCACTGGGACGCGTTAAAAGCCAGCCTTGCCATGATTTCAAGCTCCTTTCGTGCATTGATTGTGCTCCTCAACTGTCGAATCTTGTCTTCCTTTTCATACCAGCAACCTGAGGAGAACTCGATCGTCCTCTATCAAGTCCAGCCATGATTCTCTCCGCAGCACTCTTCTGGCCTCCCCTTCCTCCTGCTCCGGGAGTTCCACTGCGACTTGACGGTTCCGTAACAGTAGCCGGCACAAAATCCACACTTTCCCGTGGGCCTCTCAGCTTTTCTTCCTCCTTGCGCTTCAATATCTTCTGTTGGCTCTTCGCTAGCTCCTCTTTATACGCATATTCTGGAAATGCTTCTGGGTTCCATAGATCTTTCGGTAGAGTAGTTGCATATTGTCCAGCTTCATCAATGTCCGAGAAGTCCATGAGCTTCTGCATCAAACTTGGGTTCTTGAGCGCAGATGACTTTGCCAGCTTCTCGTTGAAATGAACCCCTTGTTTCTTTAGATCCAGGAAATGTTTGAATTTGGCGTTCGTACTGGTTACTGGAGAACCAGGAGGAGATGGAGGGATATCGTAGTTTGGGACGGTAGGGAGAGTCAGGTCTCGTAGTAGAGCTCGGTTTGCGGAGTACGGTGATTGCGGCGGCAAGTCTTCGTCATCTTCTAGCGGCTCTGCCATCGGGAGATCGATCATTGGAGGTCCTAATGCAGGACCTACGAGAGGAGCATCTGGTTCTGGTTGGGGTGGTGGAGGCTTGCTCGCCGCTCCGTTCATTTGAATCTCTGGCAGTATGTCAGACATTGTACTTATCGCACAGGAATGAAAAGAAGTACCAGGTCTCGAGCCATTTATTGAAGATTTTGCGGGTGCAGTAGGTTCAGCTACCTGTCATCTGTGCTGTCAGTAATTTGTTCCGGTAGTACTTTGGAAGCGCAATAACTTACGTTCGAGGAATTCAGAGTCGGGTTTGGCTCCTGTTGAACTTCATCCTCCTCATCACTGCTGGCGTAACTGACAAGTCCTGCCATTTTGACTGAATGACCTTGCAAAGTTGTCGTTGTGAAAATATTTCGCAGGTTTGGGAGATTTTGACAAGGTTCTCGCTAGCCGCGTCGAGCTCCAGGTTCGCCGCGTCAAGAGCTGCTACCTGAGCTGCAACCAAATATCGCAACTCTTCCTCTCAGCATTCCCCCATCAACAACCTTCCAAATAAAACCAACCCAAACCTCGCCACCATGAATCACCTTCCACAAGCTTGGGGTCGTGTAAGTCTCATCCACGAAGGACAGAGACCGCAAGACAATTAGCTGACATACAATCTAGCCCAGAGACGACGTTTACGGCCCATACGATTCCTCCTACCTCCAGAGCAACCAAAGCCATGGCCCAACCCAACATACCCAATCGCCAGTCGTCACCGGTACATCAGTAGTAGCACTCAAGTTCAAGGATGGCGTCGTGATCGCAGCAGACAACCTAGGTACATCACTATCCATCCCAAGCTCCATACACCCTCAAATCTAACACATCTACTCAATAACAGCATCCTATGGCTCCCTCGCCCGCTTCACAGACGTCAAGCGTCTCCGAACATTCGCTGACACCTCCGTCATCGGTTTCGGCGGCGACGTCTCCGACATGCAATATCTCGACCGACTCCTCAACAGCCTCGACATCGAAGAAGCCTACTCCACCACCGGCCACACCCTGAACGCCAAGAACCTGCACACCTACCTCTCGAAAGTCTTCTACAAGCGGCGCTCCGACTTCAATCCTTTATGGAACCAAGTTCTCGTCGCCGGGCTCGACGATGACAAGAAGCCGTTTCTAGCTAGCGCGGATTTACTAGGCACGACGTTCAGCGCGCCGAGTTTGGCTACGGGGTTTGGAGCTCATTTGGCACAGCCACTGTTGAGGAAGGTTGCGGGTGATGAGGAGGCGGCGGCGAAGTTGACGAGGGAGGAGGCGGTTGCGGCGGTGAAGGAGAGCATGAAGGTTCTTTTCTATCGGGATGCTAGGAGTTTGGACAAGTATTCTATTGCGGTTGTCACGAAGGAGGGGATTGATTTGAAGGAGGATGAGAAGCTGGAGAACCAGAGTTGGGCTTTGTGAGTATTCCCGTTCCTCTCCTGATGATTGAAATGCTAACATGAGATATTATAGTGCGGACCAGATTAGAGGTTATGGAACTCAAGTTAACTGAGAGCTGGGTCAAAATCGCACTTTGCTGTACTATTAGAGAATAAATGGCATGGGACATGACTGATACTCTTGATCTGATGATTCGATATTTTTCCTCACGATTTGAGGTTTGACTCCCAGCTGAGACCTCCCTTGGACAGAGCAAATGAGCCTCTGAATCGTGACCGCAAGTGCTTCTAAAAGTATTGTAATTGCCGGTCTCATCCATCGTGGGCTTCTTTACTCAGTATTTTCGACTTCAGCTGCACATACGGTTTTAATTGCTCTAGAAGATCCCAATCGCTCAGAGACAACGAATGATTTGCCATTGAGAAAAACTACTCCTTTGCAATCGCAATCCTCCCGATCCCTCAATCACTCACCGCAGTTGAACGAGTCATTTTGAGAATTTATCAAAAGCCCTGTCCTCGATTTCGAATCGTTCAGTCTCTGAGCGTTTTGGGATATTATATTCCAATTAAAGCGGTAGACCAAGACATGATTTGCAAGTGATTGTCGACCAAATTAATTTGACCTAGACTACACGCGATCTTCGCGAATCGTATCTAAAATGCAGAACACAAGCCGTGATTTCGTTCCGAATCCATTGACCCCTTTTATCACACGCTAATTAAAGACCAAAAACAAGAACACCCAGTAAGTTTCGGCATCTATTCGACAGTGACGGACTTGGCCAAGTTACGTGGGAAATCGACGTTCAATCCCTCGGCAACTGCAAGCCAGTAGGCCATGAGTTGGAGAGGAATGACGTTGAGGAGGCCCTGCAAGCAATCGACGGTCTTTGGGATCTCGATCTTCTCGGCTTTACCGGCCTTGAATTCCTCGTCGTTAGGGTTACAGATGACGATGGGCTTTCCTGAACGAGCGATGACTAGGACTTGTTAGCCGGGATCCATGAATGAGGGTGGTCAAAGACATACCTTGTTGGTAGGCGTTGAGTGACTTAGCGAAGATATCATCGCGAGTAAGGATCATGATGATAGGAAGGTTCTCGTCGACCAAGGCCAAAACACCGTGCTTTAGCTCACCAGACATAACAGCCTCGCAATGAAGGTAGGAGATTTCCTTGATCTTAAGAGCACCCTCCAAAGCAGTGGAGAACTGGCTGCCTCTGCCCAAAAGTAACAAACTCTTCTGGTGCTTGAAGGTTCTGGCGCAGAGCTCCTTGATTGGTTGGTCAAGCTTCAAGATCTCCTTGATCTGATCGGAGATTTTGCCAAGACCTTCCATAATATCCTCTCGCCTCTTTTGCTTTGATGTGCGATCCTCACTCAAGGACAAAGCGAACATGATCATGGCAATGAATTGCGAGGTGTAAGCCTTGGTGGAAGCAACGCCGATTTCAGGTCCAGCGTTGACGTGAACACCGCAGTGGGTGAGAAGCGAGATGGAGGAACCAACAACGTTGACGATACCAACAGTCAGGGCACCACGTTCCAGGCAGTAACGGAGAGCCATGAGGGAGTCGGCAGTCTCGCCGGACTGCGAGACGAACACGCAGGTATCGTCACGGAAGACAGGTGCTTGTCTGTCGAGGAAATCGGAAGCCAACTCAACCGAGATGGGAATCTCAGTGAGCTCCTCAAAAGCACCACGAACAGCCATACAAGAGTGATAACTGGTTCCGCAAGCAATGAAGATAATTCTTCTGCATCTGCGGATTGTAGCAATGTATGATCTCAAACCACCCAATGTAACCTTCTTGTTCTCGATATCGAGACGACCTCTCATCGTGTTGACGACGGATTCGGGTTGTTCGAAAATTTCCTTCTGCATGAAGTGGTCGAACTTGCCCTTCATGATCTCCTGGAGTTCCAGCTCAAGGGTTTGGATGTTTCGGACGTTGGAGGAGCCATCAGCCTTTGTAAGTCTGTGGATGTTGAGGGAACCTTCGTGAATGTGTGCAATATCATCGTCCTCAAGGTACATGACCTTCTTTGTGTGCTCAACAATAGCTGAGGGATCTGAGGAGAGGAAGAATTCGGTGGGCATTGGTGCTCCATCGTCGGTCATGAATGCACGAGATTGGGATCTGTGCAACAGGGACTTGTCGGGAGGAGCGAGGAGGTTGCTTCCGAGGAAGTTTCCAACATTCGACTTCTTCAAAGCAACGTTTTGGGATGCTTGCTCAGCTGGGAGAGCTCCTTCCTCTGTGTACTCAACGTCGACGAAATCCACCTTCATCTTCTTTTGTGTCTTGACACCGATGACCAGGGGGGAACCCTTTCTAGCTGCAATAACTTCGTGGGGGTAGTGAACAGACTTCATCAGAAGACCGAAAGCTCCCTGCAACTCCTTGATGACCGCCTTTGCCAAATCAGTGAATCCAATGTTTGGGTGTTGGTCGTAGAGGTACTTTGCTAGCTTGGCAATGCATTCTGTGTCGGTCTCAGTCTCAAACTTGAAGCCCTTGGCAGTCAACAGTGTCTTCAATTCCTTATAGTTCGTGATGATTCCATTGTGGACGACGGAGAATTGCCATGTTGGATCGGATCTAGAGTTCGTATGTTAGTGGTAATTGAATGATTTGAAAAGTCGGCGAAGGGGCATACCTGTGAGGGTGACAGTTGATACGAGATGGAGGACCGTGGGTGGCCCATCTGGTGTGTGCAATACCGGCGTGCGAGTCGAAGACCTTAGTGAGATCTGGCTTCTCATCCTCAATGAGTTGCTTCAACTTTGCGACCTTGCCGACCTCCTTGAATGCAAAGACCTCATTCTTCTTGTCGCCATCAACAGCTAAGCCTGCGGAATCGTAACCACGGTATTCGAGCCGAGAAAGTCCATTGACGAGGGTATCGAGAATGAACTTTCTATCCTTCTCCACCAGGTAGTTGATGTACCCGAAAATGCCACTGTTGTGATGAATTAGCTGTGGGGTTCAGGAGCTGAAAGTTGTGTTGACCCGAGGCTGGTGAGGGCTGTACATACCACATTGTTGCTCAGGGAATGTAAATAAAGGGAACGAAAGACGGATCTTGATTAGTTGAAGGATTTCTTCTTGGTGGAAGATTGTACGCGAAGGGAATGGGTATTTTGCAATGGGTCAGTGGGGGGTGAAGAGGTTGGATGTGGGAGGGAGGGAGACGGTTCTTGTATTTCTACGGATAGCTTGTGTTGGCTTGGTTGCTCTGCTGGTCTTACTGCAGACGAGGTTTTTGAAACCCCCACTAGCTCTGTTATTGGTCGAAGTCGCGGTGCGAGCAAGGGTATGGAAGGGTAGTGCTGAAAGCTGGATTTTTGGGCTTGCACTGGCTAACCTGCGCTTGCCCCTTTTCTTTCCCAAAATTCCTGCAGAGGGAAGGCGGCGGCTTGCGGCTGCAGGTGGAATTCGCAATATCGTATCATTAAATATTAGCATTTACATTTACTTTTTGACGATATCTTACCTAAAACGTACAAATCAGGGGTCTAGTCTAACTACAATTCGTAGCGTAAAGTTTTACGAAAGTGAAAGTGCGAAGCAAAGCAAGCCTCGCGCTCAGTCCGAATGGAATTTTCGCTTAGAGAGCCTTGCATTAAACTTAATGCGTCAGCCACACTTTTTACGCTATGAAGGTGCCACCTTCTAAATAAAGAATGCCCAACGACAGGTACGGGGGAGCCTTGACAAAAATAAGGATAACCCAACCAATATTTTGGGAAACTAAATGAAAATTGCTGGCTATGACGGACACAGTGGAGTAAGTACGGGATGATAGCAGACTTGGGATGAAGTCCCTCGCGATGTTGTGGATATCTGTCAAGGCAAATACGAGAATTCAGGGATGAGAATGAGATCATGGGAGGCGACCCCAGATCTCACGAGAAGGCACAGACATTCATGGTAACCCTGGAACGAACTTGACGATGCTATCATATTATTACAACTCTACTGTACACATAATCATTTGCAAGCGGCATCCATCTCCCGAGTCGGAGGTGCATTGAACCCACAATGCGATGAAAGACAATCTGTAAATACCTTTTCTGAATTATGTCCAACATCTTTGTTCTCGTCTCCTAAAAAATACATTCTATTTACATCACCAAGAAGCCAACAAGTGCCGGCATTCCGGGAAGCCGTGACATTCCACGAGAATCTTCAACAAGGCCGTTGGAGTTTCGTCTTCCGGGAAGCACAATCCCATCCGTAGTCCCAATCTTTAATCAACGAAGAAATCGAAGAGTCTGACAAAGTTATCGAAGACTTCTTTCACAGGGCCCCCAGACACTGAAACGTGTTCAGTGATTCTGTCGGTGAAGGCCCAATGCTTTATTTCTCGGGCTCAACCCAGCGAATTAAGGCGAGAGACCACAAGACTGGATCTGTGTCTTGGGATCTTTATCAAAATCCGGAGACGGTCTCGACGGAGTGGGCATCCTCAAGGATAGTTCCCAAGCCTGTGCTCCACGATCATCACCCACTTCCCCGCCCAAGAATACCCATAGTCAGTTTCTCCTCTCCCCTGCCATCAGCTTGACGCATCTCTCCATACACAATTCTCCTCTTCCCAACATTCTTCACCAGCATATCAATATCCGCGTTTGAAAGCGCTGCGGCACCTCCAAGGATTGGAACATCGAAAGCTTTAGCAGTCTCAATCGGGCCAAGGCTTATAGATCGTCCAAGATGCCGCCATCTGTAGAAAGTCCGCGCAACTGCAAGAATCCCAACAGCCATCACAACTGCTGCTCCAATGAGATATGTGAAGTTGGTGAGAAAGATGTTGTGAGACGACTGCGTGGCATTAACCGAACTTTGGCTGGCAAACGTCTTGTTGGGTCCATTCGGCACCTCAAGATTAAGTGTGCTCATCTCGTTTCCAGCTGATTGAATGGCAATACGGACAATATCTCGTTGAAAGCAGTCAATATATCGTCCGTAGGATCATTCCACGTGATGTTGTCGGGGCAGGTCAGATCTGTAGTACTGCCTGACTTAATATACTGGCTTGGAAAGATATCGAGATTGACGACCCTGTGCCCAGTCTCAACCTCAAATTGCCAAGTTACATCCCAGGTGAACAGGCTCTCGCTCGCAAGATGTGTCCCGCGATCGCGGAATTCTTAATGTTGCCAAGCGCTCGATCATTGGAAAGAGCTACCACATTGAGTCTCGGTGAAGGATTGTTGAGAGTGATGGTTTGACCGGAGAGCTCGACATGGCATTCTACGACGGCTTCTTTGATATTGCATGCGGTGGAGACTGGTTATCCATTGCATTCGTTGTTCGTTTGGACATACGCCACAGTCAAATGGATGATTTCCGTTGCATCATCTGATATCTCCTCGAGACAGAGTTGCCCCGGCATTTCTGTGCAGTTGACCAGAATCCATTCAGTGCCGATCGAAAACATCGTAGTATTTTCTCGGGATTGTAGATTGAGGACGAAGGGTGTTAGTACTAGCGCTTTGCAGACTACGTTGATTCCAGCTGCTTGGACGACGGCAAGCAATTCCCAGAACTCCATGATACCCGAAGTCATTGGAATATTCCTTTGGTAGCCAGAGAGAATTTTGGCGAAGTCGGTGGTAATTATCTAAGGATTGAAGCCGCCATTATTACCTGCTGGTTCTTCATAACAAGGGAGTCAGTAATTTCCTATTTGAGCTTGTTTCGAGAGCAAAGGAGAGGAATTTTTTCCAATTGAGAAGTATTTGGAGCAAACATGGTATAAGAGATGAGACAGAGTGCAAACGAAGCTCAAATGTGGGATGGGAGACAAAGAGCCCTGTTATGCTACGGACTATGGCGGTATATCCATATGGTAGCAAGGGAGCCATTGCTACCTTCAAAGACGCTTCACCCGAAACAGTTTGAGTAACGATTACGGATGCTCGTTGAAGAAGTGGTCCGTCGATAACTACGAGACCCACAGTGATTGTAGCGAGTGCCACCAAGTTGAAATGCCATCCTGAGAGGAAAGAGGCTTTGAGGCTGGTTCCGTACGTCCATTGGGGAGAGAGGTCGCCTACTGTGCCACCTTTAAGAGCGCGATGCCTAGCAGCAGAAACACATCAGTACATAATTTCTGATTTCAGGATTGGAGGTTCTTACCACCAAGAGATGATAGCGGCGCCTTGCGACAGAGCAAACACCAAAGCCGAATTAAACACAGCAGGCAAAATAGCAAGAATGACCGTTGGGTCGGTCCTCCAATCAGTGACAGGCTTTTTGTTTGACGAAGTGAGGACAGCGACAGCTCCAACCATACACAGAAATGACACAATGAGTCCACCGACTCCCAGCCACGGAAATCATCTCCAGAATCAAGCTCGCCAGGGAGTTGATTCATACTGTGTATCAACATCTTGTTGGACGAAGCTCTGTCGGCTGAGATTGTCGTAATATGGTACGAATTCTTCGCTGTTTGTATAGGCTAAACTTTTCGGATACTCTTGTATGGAGTTGGGGACAAAGTGCTCTGGTGAGGTCGCATGAGTTCGACGTCTTCTTGGGGAGATGTGTAGCCAGAGTAAGGAGCACTTTTCCGGGGATCTCTGTGTTGCCAAGCCATGACTTGATATTGAGTGGGATACGCGAGAGAATGGATAGCAAATTACTATGGAATCTAATCGTGATGAGAGAGGGACATTAGTGGGAAATTCAAGAACCCCATGTTTTGAGGCTCTTACACGGATTTTTCAGAACTCTGTATTGGAAAAAAGGACGATATGCAAAGTTACTTTTGGGGCTGAAAGCCTCTCACATGGACATGCAGAGAACACGGCTCCTTAACCTCTTTGGAAGTACTCTCCAGATTGAAAGCGGCGCGATTAACCCTAAATGTTCTCTTAATCCTGAGGTCTGGAACTTACTATTGCTAAATCAGGTGAGGTTGAAGTTTGGAGGCCATATTTCATGAGCATCCCTGCGCAACGGCCCAACCCTTGGATGATTGAGGAGAGTTGGTTGGATGACAGGAAATAGGAGTCAGGTAATCCCGATCCTTCGGAGGCGTGGCCGAGGTCGTTTCCCCTGAGATTGGATGGGTGGCTGAGAAATTATGGCAATAGTTGTGCTGTTTTTCACCGTCCGAGCATTGAATGAGACGGAGGGCAGAAATGCGGAGGCGGTGCCTCCTGAGATGTGCATGTTTGTGTCTAATCTAATCTCATCCTCACGTACAAGTACTTTCTTCTTGCTTTTAGTCTAGGGTGTTAAGAAGTCGAGGGGATACGGATAAAGACAACCGCATTCATCCCACATTCCCACCTGCCTTCCTCAAATCATGCTAGAAACTTCAAGTCTTCAACAATTCAACATCACTATAGCCTCAAACCACAAATCTCCTCCTAGCAGCCCTCGCAGCCTCGTCCGTAGCACAGAATGTTCCCGATTGCGCAGTATGTATCCTCCCACATATTCATCATCCATCTTACCGCTCGCTAGTCTAACTGCATAGAGACCTACTTGGGAGCAATAGGCAACGCCTATTGCCCAGGAGCGACTTCTGGCTGCCTTTGCGTAGACCCGGATTGGTTGTCAGCCTTTGCGTGCTGTCTCGATGCCACACCGTGCAGTTCGGATGACGAAGCTTGTGAGTCTCATTCTTGAAGAACAATTTGAAGGATGAAAGATTTATGATGTGGTAGCTGCGAGGAGCTTCTTGACGCAGGATTGCGAAGAGTGAGTCCATGTATAGGTTTTGGTGGGAGAGTAGATGCTGATGAGAGAATAGGGCAGATGCGAGTGATGCCGAAGACGCAGTCTGCAGCAGCGGTGCATCACCCTCTTCAGCTGCTTCATCGACAGTCGAAGATTCCACAGCTTCTTCCACCACCTCCAGCTCACACAAAATTTCCTCCCATTCCGCCTCAAAAGCAGCCTCATCATCTTCAACCACATCAGTGGCATTCACCCTACCACCATGGACTCCTTAGGCCGCTGTCACTCCATCCTTATCGAGTACCTCCGGAATGGTAGCAACAGCTACTGCCACATCGAAGATGAGTTCGATATCAGCGCCTGTGGGTGTTGGAATTGGAAACGAGGCTCCGGTGGCGGCGTTTGCGCTTGCGGCGCTGGAGTTGGCGATGTATCGGTGTGCGTGGCGCCGGTATGGGGAGGAGGGAGAGGAGGCGGGGTTGGGGTGGTTGAGTATGGGGCGAGAGGATGCCTGTTGTTAGGGGTTTCATCAAGACGTGGGAGTAGCGGGTGAACTTTGAGAATGGAAAGAGAGTAGGCCAGTGATCGGGAGATATAATATATTCTTCAATGGAAGATGTAGGGGGAGGTGATGATGCACTTGCTTTGCGTGGGTTCGTGTACTTGTACAGAGAAATTTATGAGAGAGCCAAACGTAAAATCATAAGTGGGTGATATCACAGTCATGTCGAGGCCCTCAAGAACAGATCTATGCATTTCTGGTAGTATAGTTACAGTAACGAGGCTATGCTCAACCTCGATATGCCAGGGCGCCGACGCAAGAAACAAATACCTCATTAGATTAGAGCTTTTGGTATTCCAGCTTACCCTCCAGCTTCTTCGATTCTGCCACCTTGCGGACTGCCTTGTTGAAGTCATCTTGGTTGACTGCATCGCGGTAATCCCTAATTGCGAACAAACCGCTATAAACAGTCAGCATCAGTACACAAGGTATCTGGTGGAATACATACGCTTCAGTCACGACGTTTCTCAAATCAGCTCCGTTGAGACCGTCGCTCATCTTCACCACACTCTCGAAATCGATATCACCCTCCGTGACAACACCGGCAGCATGAATCTTCATAATCTCCAAACGGCCAACCTCGTTAGGAAGGGGAATCTCAATTTTTCTGTCCAAACGTCCAGCTCGGAGGAGCGCAGGGTCGAGAGTATCGGGCCGGTTCGTAGCCATGATGATCTTTGTCTTGCCCAAGTAATCGAAACCATCAAGCTGATTTAGCAGCTCCATCAACGTTCGCTGAATCTCACGATCGGCTGAAGTACCCTCAGAGAATCTTCGTCCTCCAATCGCATCGATTTCGTCCATGAAGATGATACATGGCTCGTGTTCCTTTGCATATCCGAACATTTCTCGTATTAGACGGGCAGACTCTCCGATGTACTTGTCGACGATCGCAGAGGAGACAACTGTGCGGCGGTCAGTAAGCCAGATTGAAGTAGAAGCCCACGAAACTTACCCTTCAAGAAGTTTGTCTCTAAACTACTAGCCACGGCTCTTGCCAATAATGTCTTTCCTGTTCCTGGAGGTCCATATAACAGTACGCCTTTGGGAGGCTTGATACCAACTCGAAGGAACAGCTCTGGGTTCTTCAAAGGAAGCTCGATGACTTCTCTCAACTCTCTGATCTGCTCGTTCAATCCACCAATTCCGCCAAAGCTGACTTGACCAGGGTCCTCCAAAGACATATTATAGACAAGAGGATCGACTTCTCGAGGTAGCATTCGCATAATCGTGAGCGTGGTCATGTCGAGAGCAACGCGGGTTCCTTGCTTAAGCTTGACCTTGTCGACTTTCGATCTGCAGCCGACGACATATCTGGGACCTGATGAGGCTTTAACGATGACTGGCAGACATGATGTTAGCTAAAGCAAGCAGATGGATATGGAGTGAGCAACCGACATCTCTCATCATCAAGCTGTTTCAAAACCTCCCCAATAATCTGCCCGACACTCTGTAAAGCTTTGATATTGTCCTCCGTATGATCGAAGTCCTTCTGCAGTCCCTTGATCTCTAACCGTAATGCCTTCAGCTTTGCCTCCCATTCTCTTGATTCCAGTAGCTTCGTCTTGAATGAGGCCAGAGCATGTTGACGCTCTTCATCACTTCCGGATGACATTTCGATAGTGGAAGTGCACTGTAAAAGAGGAGCTCGGAGTGTTCAAGAGGAAAGGATTAGGATTTACTGGGGTTTCGAGGGCTTGTGTAGAAAGTTGGGGTAAGCTGCGTTGACGGCAATTTAAGGTACACGCGCGTGAGCTCTGCCTACGAACAAAAGGGAGATTGGATATCAAAGTGCCGCCTGAAATATAAGGCTTTAAGGCTAATAATCTCACGTGATGTCCAGTTTGGGCCATTTCCATAGAATCACCAACTTCGCTATTTCTAGCAGGCTAGAGTGCTCCTTTCGTTTTCTAACGCTCCGGGAGCTCTGTCAAGGCACGTGCATGTCTTAATGCATCTTCCAGTATGCAGAATTCCGTGCCAAATGCTCGGTGACAACGGTGACCGAGGTTCGGCTACGCCAAGTTGCTTCTCCCATCAGTGCTTCTATGACAGTGAGAATCTAAAGGGCCATTCAGAGAAAGATAGAAGCAGGAATGACTGGATACCCGGCCATAAGAGGTAGAAAGGTCTAAAATCACCGAAAAGGTGTCAGTAATATAGTACTCGTGACGATCTCTACCACCATAAATAGCGGTAGCCTTGGAATCTGCCATTCATTTTTGAAGCTTCTTTTGACTTGTTTATTCCAAAACGCCCGTTTTGAGAGGCTCATACGGCAGTTGCAGAACTAGGTTGGTTATTCCTCTTCCAAAATAAAGATTCTGTCTCAGGCCATCATCGGGCTGCCCCTCGTTCCTTCCGCTGAAATTGGGATTCGGTCGACAAGGGTCAATTCACCCCACCAAAGACCCCAACCGAAAAGCTCTGAACTTCCTCCCAGACAACACAGAGACTTTTCATTTCAGTCACATCAACACTAAAGGTCAGTAATGTAATTCTTACTTAAGTTAATGCCCAATTGTATGTGAGAAATTCAACCTGCTCGATTTTTCAGAGATAGGGTGCATCTGCATCTCCGATCTCGATGGTCTGCATGTGCCTCACACCCCACCAGCTTTTCCGCATACATTTTTCTTCTTTCAACCTTCAAATTTTGCACATCAACTGACAGCCTTCTTCCTCACAGACCATAAAACTACAAGAACTCAAAGGTAGCATCCATTCCTGAGTCTGCTATTCATTCTTCTCCATTCATACTTGTTTTGATAGCTAACCCTTGACCCCGCACCAGAACCGCAACCATGGCAATCACCAAGATCAAGGCTCGATCTGTCTACGACTCCCGTGGTAACCCCACTGTCGAAGTTGACGTCGTCACCGAGACCGGTCTCCACCGTGCCATTGTCCCATCCGGCGCTTCCACCGGTTCGTACCTACTCGAATTCGATATTTGCGATATAAAGCTGACTTGAGTTGTGCTTTAGGCCAGCACGAGGCTGTTGAGCTCCGCGATGGAGACAAGACCAAGTGGGCCGGCAAGGGTGTTACCAAGGCCGTCGCCAACGTCAATGAGATCATTGGCCCTGCTCTCATCAAGGAGAATATCGATGTTAAGGATCAGTCAAAGGTCGACGAGTTCTTGATCAAGCTCGACGGAACCGCGAACAAGGGAAAGTTGGGCGCCAATGCTATTCTCGGTGTCAGTTTGGCTGTTGCCAAGGCTGCCGCCGCTGAGAAGGTACGTTCTCTAAGCACTCTTGAACACAGTGGCAGGTTTCTAACTATTGGCTCCAGAACATTCCTCTATACGCTCACGTTTCTGATCTTGCCGGTACCAAGAAGCCATATGTTCTCCCCGTTCCATTCATGAACGTTCTCAACGGAGGGTACGTAGCATACAGAGACCACTTTGAATTTCACTCATTGCTTGTAGATCCCACGCCGGTGGACGTTTGGCCTTCCAAGAATTCATGATCGTTCCTTCGTAAGTACACATACATCGTATAAATAACAGAGTCGCTACTGATTGAATGTTCGCAGATCCGCACCGTCTTTCTCTGAGGCTCTCCGCCAAGGTGCTGAGGTCTACCAAAAGTTGAAGAGTCTTGCCAAGAAGAAGTACGGACAATCTGCAGGCAATGTCGGAGACGAGGGTGGTGTGGCACCAGATATTCAGACCGCCGAGGAGGCTCTCGAGCTCATCGCCGAGTCCATTGAGCAAGCTGGCTACACCGGAAAGGTCCACATCGCCATGGACGTTGCTTCCAGCGAGTTCTACAAGGAGGATGCCAAGAAGTACGACTTGGACTTCAAGAACCCAGACAGCGACCCAACCAAGTGGATCACCTACGAACAACTCGCAGACATGTACAAGGACTTGGCTAAGAAGTACCCAATTGTCAGCATTGAGGATCCGTTCGCTGAGGATGACTGGGAGGCCTGGAGCTACTTCTACAAGACCTCTGACTTCCAGATTGTCGGTGATGACTTGACTGTTACCAACCCCCTCCGCATCAAGAAGGCCATTGAGCTCAAGTCTTGCAACGCTCTCCTCCTCAAGGTCAACCAGATCGGTACCCTCACTGAGTCTATCCAGGCTGCAAAGGACTCTTACGCCGCTAGCTGGGGTGTCATGGTTTCTCACCGCTCTGGAGAGACTGAGGATGTTACGATCGCCGACATTGTCGTTGGTCTCCGAGCTGGACAAATCAAGACTGGTGCTCCAGCTAGATCTGAGCGTCTAGCTAAGTTGAACCAGGTAGGTCTCAATCCCTAAATCCACTTCAACAATCAGAAATGAGTACGGATTACTAACATACCAATAGATCCTGAGAATCGAGGAGGAACTTGGCAGCAACGCTGTCTTTGCTGGCGAGAAGTTCAGAACTGCCATTAACATGTAAATCCGGAATCCTACTTTTGCTTGGGAAAAATGTTGAAGGTTGAAGAAAACAAAAAGCTAGCAATCTGAGTTTTATTGTGAAAAGATTACCACACATCTATTTGAGAATCCTGAATTTGCATTTGAAATCAACTGGAATGTAACAATGCATATTGAATGCATCAGTGATCCTCAAAACAGTCAAAACAGGTCTCAACTGCTTGAGGTACCTTACCGTACCTGATTCTTGCCGCTCCAATTGACCATGGAGGGACACTTGACTTGTTGGCCATCATCTTAAAACAAATATAGACCGGCATCCAAGGGATAGAGTCGCTGGCTACTTGTAAAAACAAAGCACACTCCTGTAAAGGGGTTGGGCTGAATTCGATAACAGGTGGAATGCCCAATCTCAGTCGGAATCACAGCTGCCCAATCATTATGCGAGATTTTAGGGTGGGCCTCCCAGAGCCACAATCGCCGAAAACCATTTCTATTTCAGACTCCAAACCCTTCATAAATTGTCACACCACAAACCATTTTCGACAGCACCGCCCTCTTCCACTTCGATTTACAAAGTATCGACGCCCGCTCCAGAGTTAGAGATCATCTCCAACATCTACATAAAATTCTCCGAACAAAAACCACAATCTTCAAAATGCCTGACAAGTGGGGTAAGTGGCCAGAATTTCATTTTCACGAGCGCGTCATAAGGTTGTCCGCCGTCGCGCTGCGTATGACCAACATCTCACGACTCTGATAAATCACTCCTTTCAAAGACAACTGTCTGTGCGGCTCCATTCTGAGATCGACGCTGCAGTAGGCCATGCAAGGTGAATAGTTTTAGGGCTACATTTACTGACCGCTACTCAACCGAACAGACGAAGAAGAGGACAGCTCTACACCTCCTTCCTCCCCTCCAACAGCGCCAGTCGCAAGAAGAAGCAAGTTTGACGACGAGGAGGAAGAAGATAGCGATGTCTTAGACTCTTGGGATGCTGCGGAAGACTCTGAAGGTAAGGATATGACAGACCCGTCTTATGGAATTGCGCGCTGACTGCTTTCTTTTCAGTGGAGCGCGAGAAAGCCAAGGCAGCCGCAGAACGAAAGGCCAAGGCCGATGCAGAGGCCGCCGCGAACAAGAAATCAAAGGCAGAACGTATTGCAGAGAAGAAGGCCCTGCGCAAGGCTGAAGAAGATAGCGATGAGGAAAGCAGCGAGGAGGATGAGGCTACCCGACGAGAACGCCTTCGTCGCACCGAGCAGGAGTCCGATTTGAAGCACGCCGAGGATCTGTTTGGCAACATCGGCATTAGCAACAGCCGCAAGGTCACCACTGCAGCTAATGCCGTCGTTGTCGATTCCAAGGACCCAACCTCGACCGTCGACTTGACTACTCTCCCCCTCTTCGACCCCAAGACCAAACTGCAGTTCGAGAAGCTTCGCGATACCCTGGTTCCTGTTCTCACCAACAATTCCAAGAAAGCCCACTATGTTATCTTCTTGCAAGAGTTCACAAAGCAGCTGGCTAGGGATCTGCCGAGTGATCAGATCAAGAAGATTGCCAGCGGCCTGACTGCCTTGAGCAACGAGAGAATGAAGGAAGAGAAAGCCGCGGACAAGACTGGCAAGAAGAGCAAGGCTCAGAAGACAAAGGTTGCATTGGTCGCTGGTAGAAACGCCTCAACCGCGGTCGACACCAGCACTTACGATGACGACTTTGGAGAGTGAGTATCAAGCCTACACTTACATGAACCATTTGCTAACAGGGATCAGTGACGATTTCATGTGAAAGGATCTGCGGCATTATACATTGCGCTCCTCCTCCATCCCTACACAATCTCCGCCAGCAACACGAATGGCCCTCCTCGCTCCCAAGACGTTCAGTCACACCCAAGTCCAGCAAAGCCTGTTTGTGACACAGCCGGTAGACGAATGGATACCTAATCGCAGCCCGAAAAGTTGCCCACACACGGGATGAAAGCGAAGCATTACAAAGGAGGCGAGATTGTGCGGGAGGGTGGATTCTTGCAGCGGTCTTTCATTTCATCATAGACGCATTTATATGCTACTCATAGATTGCCAGGGACTGTCCTTTTGGCAGGACATTGACTTTACAGTTTGTTTGAGGGCATGCAGAGGGCATAGTTAATGGTTGGTAGCCTTGAATAAGAAAGATGTTCCGTCAGAAGCCTTCGGATTTTTGCTCTCGGTGGTTGTCCCAATCTACTGGAACTGGCTGGACTCCCCTACCTCGCTTGATCAATTGTATGCCATGTTCAGTTATCCGACAACGGTAAGGCATACCTGTGGGCTTCCTCTTCCAAATTCTTTGACGTAGTTGCCTCACAATTATGGGTTCAAGTCGCCCAATTATCGCTTCAGGTTTCAAAATATGACGGAGGAAAGAAGCCTCATTTCCAAAATGCTGCCCTCATGCGCCCTCTTGCATGCAACTGTCAGCTGCCCTTCGCTTGGCAGCCGAGCGTTGGAGTAAATACACCCTCCATGCCCCTCCCAACGAAAATCCAATTCTCGAACTTTTGAACACCTTTTCAATGCTCATCAGCAATTCAGGAATCGAAGACTTTAACGTCAAAACCCTGTATGTCTTATCCTGAGTTAGGAATGGCGATGCTAATGCTGTTAAGGAAGCATGTCGAGCTTGCAAGCTGGAATTCTCATGTTCCAGCCGGAGCAAGGGACTCTGTACTCTCCAGGAAATACCCAGAGCCACTTGGGGCCCAAATTGGATTTGGATTCGGAGTTCCTTCAATTTCCCAGCGAACTTCCCCAATGGCGCGAAGATACCGCACCCCGCAAGCAGTCTTACGGAGATGGTTTGTATACCCAAAATGGATTGGATACCTACAAGTCCTGTTGTTCCCTCAAGAGTTTGGAATATGCAACCTCATTGGAAGAGAGCGAGTCATTCCATCCCTGGATGGCTTTACCCCAGATCTTGGCTGTCCAGCCTGAACTGAATGCCTACCAAGGATTTCAAAAACTGTTCTATCCGCAAACCTTCCACTGTTTTTGGACCGGCTGCAAAGCCAGGACAAGAGCCTTCTTGTTTTCTACTGATCTGGATCATCATATCCAGACCTACCATCTCCTCCGCTGCCCTTGGCCTACCTGCTCGATTCGAAAGCCCTTCTGTCGCAGGTCTGATCTCAACCGCCATCTGAAATCCGTTCACTCAGGATATCGTGGCCACCGCTGCGATGTCCCAGGATGTGGAAAGGCCTACGCCAGGAGTGACAAACTCACTGCTCATAAAAAGACCCATGAAAGGAATCTACCCAGTCCTGACTCCCTCCTTCCTACTAGTACCCTGGTATCAGCAGTGAAGAGCCCCTCCTCTGTCTGCGATCCTTGGGAGCTTGCAACTCCCTCCGTTGGCTCGAGTTTTGGAAAACCTGCATTGGATTTTGGTAGTCCAGTTTCCTTTCCAAGCTCGGGCTACAGTCTTCATAAATTGCTACCCTCAAATCAAAGCCATCTACATTCCTATGCACCAGTGAGCTACATGGAACAGGGAGAGGACTAGGCTACTCAACAATCCTTGTCGTTTCTCCACTCTCCATATCACCGTCATTCTCCCCCACCTCGCTTTGCTTCAATACCTCAACCTCACCTCCTTCCATCATCACGACCTCAACTCTTCTTCATCGACGCAAACTTCGATCCGCTGTACGACTTGTCTCCCGCAAACCTTCTCTCCGTCATCACTCCTTCCTCACCGTTACGACAACTTCACAGGCGACAAAAAGGCCTAGTCCTCACTACCTTGAACCATTTGGATACTTTGGCCGTATTTTCTCTCTGTTCTTTGAACCAGAGAGGATCCTTCGTCCATCGGGAATTTCTGAATTCGGATTTCTTTTTTTTTTTTGGCCATGCCCAATGCTCTGTTAACACTGCTCTCTACACCACTACCACCACCATCACAATATCTGGCTTCTCGTTGTCCCCTCCCACACTAGAGTCAAGGATAGGTAAACTCCTCGGAGCCTCGTTGGAGTTGAAGGAGATATTAGGGACCGGCGCATATGGCGCCGTTTATTCAGCATACGACCACTGCACTGGAATTTAATACGCGGTTAAGGCCCTGAGCAAAACCTAATAGAGAGCCCTTGGATCGCCAGCAGAAGGAATTCCAGTCAAGGGATATTCAGCTCCACTACGCAGCATCAGCACACCCTAACATAGTGTCGATGTTGAAGATTGTAGACGACAAAGATTGCACATATGCTATCCTGGAATACTGCCCAGAAGGTAATTTGTTTTCAAACATTACCGAGAGAGGTCTGTATGTCAGTGAGAATACTTCACTCCGAAGGGCATTTCTCCAGATCTTAGATGCCATGGAACATTGCCACAACCTTAGAATTTACTACGGGGATCTTAAACCGGAGAACATTTTGGTTTCCAAGGATCAAGTTCTACTTGCAGACTTCGGCCTTGCGACAGTAGACCTAGAGTCAGAGGACTACGGATGCGGATCCACCTTCTACATGAGTCTAGGTAGGCCCACTTGTTTACTCCTCCCTTGTTCCCACTAACCATCTCCATTTTACTTCAGAATGTCTAGATCAATCTTCAAGGAAGCCATTATATTGGTGTGCTCCGAACAACATTTGGTCTCTTGGTGTTATTCTTCTCAACCTAACATGTGGACGCAATCCATGGAAGCAAGCCTCCGTTAAGGATTCCACATACAAGGCTTTCACCAGGAACCGTAATTTCTTAAAGACTCTTCTGCTACTGTCGGATAAACTGAACGACATTCTTGGCATAATCTCTGAGCGCAACTCAAGCAACAGGGGCAAAGCGTTAGCAGCCGCTTTCATTACGAACCAAATTTCTTGAAGATTATTTTTACCATTGTCGGATGAACTGAACGACATTCTTGGTATAATCTATGGAAACAAGCCTCCATTGAGGATTCCACATACAAGGCTTTTACCAGGACCGTGATTTATTAAAGACCATTGAGCCATTGTCGGATGAACTGAACGACATTCTTGGTATGGTCTTTGAGCGCCCACAAGGACAGAGCGTTAGCAGCCGCTATCGCTCCGGATTGAATCCCCTCAGTGACCATGACACGAGTTTCTTTGGTACAGTTCCTCAGCTCATATTCTACTATGCAACCAGTCGTCAGAATAATGCACCATCTCTCATTGACTTAGATACGATCATGTTGACAGAAGTCCATGTTGTCTCGTACACACATACCTTCGCTTTCAGAGTCAGATTCATTAGTGGCGGTGGGTTATGGACATTGGGCTCCCAATGGGCAATGGAAGTGCCTTCGTCTTTCGTCTTTCTGCTACTGGCTTATGTGGATGTGAGGGGCTTTCATGAGGGTTCAAGAAGCTTTCCAAGGCGATCTCAAGATAAATTCAACTTGTTTGAAATGGGACAGTGTGGGAGGGGTTATTTTTTAAATTTTTTTTTTAAAATTTTTTTTTTTTTTTTTTTTGAATCTTCATGTCTCCGCTATAATTGGGATCAAGGAAAGAGGCAGGATATGATGTTTACGTTGAGCGCATGTAAGAGGCATAGTTGATTGGTTAATGACTTGGAATGAGAAAGCACGTTTATGAGGCCAAAAGCACTCTGGGACTTTGTCATTTTGCATTCTATCCTCTAATAACGGCCTCTCATTACATTTACATCATATTATGTACCGCCCCAGCGACGGAGTGGTTTCCTCACGGCTCGTAAGAAAACCTTGCCAACGCCAGTCCTTCCCCCGCTTCACTGAAGATCAAATCGGAATCGTTTGCTTCAGGGAAGTGACTCCCTCCCACCTTTTGATGATTTTGAGACTACAGTTGGCTCAATGCATGTTGGATTCCGAAAATGCACCATGTATCATAAGCCCCAAACTGCCCTTACATCGCCCTCTTGCATGCCTGAGCTTAGCAGCCGAGCTCCGGGTTGGACATTCTTCCATACCACTAAGTGCAGCGTTTTTCTACTCAATCTGTTAACAAATAGAGTAATATGGAAGACTCTGAAGTATGTCTCCACCCCTCCAAGCATCCCGTTGCTCAATCTATCGAGGCAGCGATGTCGATTACAAATACAGTAGTAATTGGGATACAAGATATCAATCCTTCATTGCGTTTTCAGGGATTATAATTCTCGACAGTGCATACTAGATGTAGACAACCTTGAATCGCTCACGCTAAGTCAGCAATTGAACCCAAGGCCATCAAGGATAGCAACTAGCTATCCAGAGCAGGTGTTTTCAATCACTCAAAACCATATGGCGATTGACATATATCCCGAATTAATACGGCAGTCTCGTGTTTCCCAACGTATTGCAGCTTCAACGGAATACATCGAGAATTCCGTCATCCACTGATTCTTTCTCAGCAGAGTGGTTACGGTTCACAGCAACTCTATCATGCCTGATGACAACAGTTTCAGCAAAAGGGAGCCAGGAGCCAGCCCTCGAAAAGAAAGGATGCCGAATGGCCAAACATCGTGAGAATGGTAACTTGTAGCGAGGAAGGTGGGCGAGGCGGCCACACTCGGTACCCCCCTTTGGCCTTAGCTAGGAGGGACAAGCAGACAGCGTACAATCTCATGGGAGTAAGTTGGACCTAAACAAGATCTGTCCATGATTGTGCAAGCAAAAACTGTCCCCGTTGGTGGTTATAAACGTAGCACAAGTCATGACGGAGAGCAAGCTGCAAAAGGTCAGTCTACCACTGAATGCAGGCAAGAGCTGCGTGTGGCTCTACAAACAATAGTTGTCCCTGACAGAGGACTTTAATGTATCAAACTTCATGCCGAAGAGCCAAAGAGAAAGTTGCCATAAGTCAAATCTGCCGCCTGATGCAGGCTCATGTCATGAAGGTATGTGACAGGCAGGGGACGTTGCTGATGAGCCCTTTCTACATGTAACAGCAAGCCGGCGAGGGCCAGGGGTTTGAGAAGCAGAGAAATGCTAAGCTGAACGAACACTTATCCACACCATTTGAAACGGTCTATTATTCTTTCTATATCTTACTACCAGTCTTGCGCTCAGCAATATTCCTCTCAGAACCCATGGCCAAGGCAACATGTTGACTCAAAGCCACAATATCCCCTCCTTCATCTAGAATGACGACATCTATATCCATCCTCCCATTCTTGATCTGCTTAGTATCGACTCTGACAAACAGCCATTCTACACCTTCTTCTGGTAACGGCTTCTTGAAATCTATGTTGAGAAGGACGGTTGGATACCAGAACTTCGCTGGCTCTTTCGACCCTTCTTTGTTTTTCACGTCGTATGGATTTGAATCGTGGATGTATGCCTCTACCGGCATGGGCCTGCAAAGCATTGAGTTAACACCGACTGATTGAGAAACCGATGACAATATTTCCACAGGACTCGAATTGGGGACCTCACCGCCCAAGAGTCCGCCTAGAAGAATTGGAGAAGCACTCACCACATATCTGCCAGATATCCCAAAGAAGTATTTGTCCAATTCTCTCCAGTTTTCAAACGAACCCACTCATCCGCAGTACTTTTCTTCCTCTGTCCAACCCGAGGGAAATGGAATTGTGTTTTCTGCGTAGCTTTCCGGAAGAATGGGAATGGCATATTTTGTTGGCGTGCCCAGTTCTCATCTTTATCTTGCTTGAGAAGTGCCAAATCCACGGGTGCTGGGGGAGGCGTAAGTTTCCAATCCGTAGAAAAGCTGACTCCATTCTCGTTGTCCATGTTGCTGTTTGTGATGTATCCAACCACCTCATCTCGGCCTCCCTGGTTCAGCGTGACGTGGATGATGGATGTTTGACGGCCCAGTTTTGCGTCTTTGACTATGAAAAGAGCAGGGCCTTCCTGGGTACGACGGAGGAAATCGAGGTGGAGGGTGATCGTATGTGGTTGGTTTTGGGAGGAGAGAGTTGTGCTGAAATGGGTTTTGGCAATCGTTAAGAAGGTTCCAGTGACGAAACCTCCATGAGGAACTGATAGTAGAGTTAGTATGAGCTATAGGGATAGCAGAGGGAGTCCTACCTGTGCCAATACACCAATCATCCGGAAATTGCGCCTCGTAGGTATGAGAGGAGAGTTGCTTGACCGCGGTTGCATCACTCCACGACTTTGGAGCTGGCGAGGCCATCGTTGGAGAGGTAGGTGATAGGATTCTTTGTGGGGTGAGAGAAATAGTTATTCCATTACGGCAATTAGGTTTAGATATTGAAAGAACTTGAGGTCTTGAGCCGCTTCATAGTGTCTTGTCAAAATCCAAGCCAAAGGCCGTCATGATTTTGCTACCCCAAATCCATACCCTTTTGCCGAGGCTCCCAGGCCTTATCGATTAGGGATACTTGCTCTGGTGGGATTATGCTATGCCGTGTACCCTGGATACAGCAGATGGAAGTCAAAGTGACCAAGATACTTACTCTTATTGTGCTGTGCCAGGCCAGACTGATGATCAACGTCAGTCAGCCTGCTTCAGTGGTTGATCTGACCAGTTTGTGGCTTGGCAAGTCATTCAGAGAAAGCGCTGGTAGAATTACAACAAAGATACTTTCCTACAAAACCATCTTGAGGAAAACGGTCCCGTCTCATCTCGGTCATTATGAGTTTCCCGGAATGACTGGAAGCTGTTCTATATTGAGTCGATCAGTTGATCTCAAGATCCACAATGAACCAAATCACAGCCTCGTCTTGAGGCAAAATGTACGTCAGCAGGATGATTGCCCTTAGGTACCTTACCTCGTTACCTTATTTTCCAAGACATTGGCTTGCCAGAAATAACGCAACCCTGCATCTGTCAAAATATATCTAAACCTGCGTGCCACTTCAGTACATACAAACATATTATTAGACGTTTAACCCGCTCTGCCGCTCCTGAAACTCAATCTTTCACATTTTTCCAAGATTTGAAACGTAAAATTCTGAGCCGAACACCTCCTTCATCTAAATAGTTAATCTACTACAGCGCGTGTCGGTCCAGTTCGCGTTGAAGCGAGAACAGGCATCCCTACCATATAAAACAATACAACAACGGCAGTCGATCTTTGCTCCCCCTTTCGAAGCGTATGTTCTTTGGATAATCATCGTTTGAATCCCACTAGATGCTATCGAACATCAATCCAATATATCTCAACCGCATTGGCAAAGCAACCGCTTTAAGGAATCCCTGAGAGCGCCTTGGAGGGGTAAAGTTGAAGGATGGGCAATGTCAGTAGCAGGCCCGACGAGGGCGCATCGCTCTATCTCAGGGACCAGACTCGATGTCAGTATAGTATCCTTGAGATGGGAATACAAAGACAAATAAGGCTGATTCTCGAACAGTGACTATTTCCTCCCTGTCGGTCACCAACTCTGGACGTCGAACTGTCCTGAATGTGATTCCGAATGCATTCCCGGCGACTAGACTTTCTGCGACTCGCGACCTTGGAGATAGCAGCATTGTGGAATATGTCCAGGTATGCAGATACTCGTTTTCTGAACCGTTGGCCGTTCTCCTTCAAACCTATGCTGACCCAGAATTCACCCAGGATCCTGAGCCAGCCTCCCCCTCTGCATCTCCGAATTTCATAATCAAGCTGAACAACGACGACGAACTTACATTCAACTTTACTTTCATCATTCGACAGACAAAGCAAATTACTCCGGGGTCGAATGGCGCACAAGAGACCAATAGCCTAGTCGATACAGTTATAAACGGTCTTACATATGTATCAGCATCAACAGCAAAGGAAGTAGAAACTTTGGTGACTAGGGAGTTTCATGCCGATCCGAATTTACATAAGAATGCGAATGTACAATTGGTGGGAGATTATTCCACGGGAGGCAGTTCATCAGTATCATTTGAGTGGTCTTGGAAATGGAGGCCTCCGAAGCCAACAGAGGATAGGGGAGGCGGCTGGAGGAACAACTGCAGCGTATGTTACTCTGTTACTATTGGAGTGTGGTTGCTAATGGTTTAAAGTTCGTTGAGTACGACCAGCGAGCGCATCGGCTGAACACTCTTGCCAGCTTTTCGTACTGGGTATCAAGTAAGGCTTCTGTGTGCGGAGTCTCTTCCTAGTCTTTGCTAACTTGAATTTGTAGATTACCAACAATATCTAAGCCAGCCCAACTCTCCCTCTCCTCCGTTTAACCTCGTACCCCCACCGAAACTTCGAGTACCCTCTGCGCAGTCTCTGGATTCTCGATTAAGTGGCGCCGACTCACGCGAATTTGACGAGCCTCCGTCGCCGAACATGGTTGCAAGTGACGGGCCTATGCCGATAGTCCAATTGCCGCTGAGAGATACAGTCAAGGTCGACGTTTCGTGCCAGCGCCCAGGTGAAGACATCAGCGCCGCGGAAGACAGCCCTCTATTCCGAGCAACCATGAAGGCCCTGGAACAGAAGACGGGAAATATGCGCCAGCGGATGAAGAAAGTCTTGAAAAAGGCCGAAGCAGCACATTTGGCGCAAATAGAGTGCAATGATGCGATCTCTGGATTCATGGAAGCGCTTCGAGAAGCGTCCTCTTCAAATGCGAATGCGGTGCAACCAGCGTTGGATCATTACTTCGACAAGATTGCGCGGGAAATCTTGGCCTATGAAAAGCAAAATACGGTCAATCTGCAACGCATTATCATTGACCCCATGACGAAGCTTTACAATCTGGATATCAAGCAAGCCGAAGCCAAGAAACGAGACTTCGAAGAGGAGAGTAAAGACTACTATGCATACGTCTCGCGATACCTCGGTCAACGACAAGACTCTTTGAAAGCGAAGAAGCGTGTTGAGAGCGACTCAAAGTATCAGACCAAGCGACGGAACTTCGAGCTAAAGCGTTTCGACTATTCTTCCTTTATGCAGGATCTGCATGGAGGCCGAAAAGAACAGGAGGTCTTGTCGCACTTGACAAAGTATGCAGATGCTCAGACCAAGAGCTACTTAGCAACCGCCAAGAAGGTTGAGCAAATGCTTCCGCAGCTCGAAGCCTTGAGCGCTGAAGTCCAGGAAGCCGATAAGGAATTCCAGTATCAACGAACTGAGCGAGAGGAAAAGCGCCGAAACCTTGAGAAGAGCACTGTTACCTATATTGAACCTGATTCAGTACCTGCTGGGGTCATTCCACAGACATCAAGCAGCAACAGTGCAAGCTCCTATATCCCCAGTTCCGAGCTCGGTCGAGCAGACAGCACTGCTTCACAACTCAGAGCAGTCTCCTCGAATGGTACTACTTCAACATCTGCCAATAGTGGAGCGGAATTCAGCAGGTCACCTGGTAGCCTCACGTCGACTGTTGGATCAGTGAATAGCCCAGGTCCAAATTCAAAATTCCGAGGAATTCGTGATTTGGAAGAGAAAGACCATACACAGATTACGGCAAGTGAGAAAAATGGCACCCAGAGAAAGGAAGGACTCCTGTGGGCTCTCAGCAGGCCTGGGAGCCACGCGGATCCTAGAGGGCTGAACAAGCAGGCGTGGCATAAGTAAGTTATCAAATACGCACTCTGAGATAGTTTGCTGACTCGTGATAGGTTCTGGATTGTTCTCGATGGTGGCAAGGTATCAGAGTACAGTAATTGGAAGCAGCGCCTCGACCTGCATATGGACCCTATTGATCTTCGTATGGCTTCTGTCCGCGAAGCCCGGAATGCCGAGAGACGTTTCTGTTTTGAGATTATCACCCCTCAGTTCAAGCGGGTTTATCAAGCTACGTCTGAAGAAGATTTGAACAGCTGGATATCGGCTATCAACAATGCTGTTCAAAGTGCCGTCGAAGGGAGAGGAGTAAAGGATATACCTGCCCCAGCTCCACAACCAGAACACCACTCGATCAGAAGAGATATTGGCTCCATCTTGACAGGCAAGAGCTCATCCCTCAGCCACGGCAGTCACCACCAGATAAGCCACAATTCTGTAGCCGGGGCATCTAACAACAGTGTCTTTCGACGAACGACAGTCGGCGCTCGTCCCGCCTATAGTCGACAAGGGAGTGCCAGCTTCGATGAGAATCCTGACAAGCTTCTACAGCTTTTGCGAGATGCGGATCAAGGCAACTGCTGGTGTGCGGACTGCGGCTCTGGAATCAAGACGGAATGGGTCTCGATCAATCTTGGTATCATTTTGTGTATCGAGTGCAGTGGCATCCATCGTTCGCTTGGCACACATATTAGCAAAGTCCGCTCTCTCACTCTCGACATCAACTCGTTTACCACGGATATCGTCGAACTGCTACTTCTTGTCGGGAATCGGGTCTCGAACATGATTTGGGAGGCAAAGCTGGACCAATCGATCAAGCCCAATCCGCAGGCTACGCGTGAGCAGCGACTGAAGTTCATAACCGCAAAGTATGTCGACAGGGCATATGTGGAACCGATTTCGTCAACGCTTTCGCGCTATGCAACCGCGGACGAGACACTCATTGCGGCCATCAAGAAGAATGAGGTCCAACAAGTCATCTACGCGCTGGCACTGAAAGCCAATCCAAACGTGGCGGACAAATCAAGAGGGACGCATGCTGTGTTCCTAGCACTCGCTGCAGCCGATCCTGCAGCACCGTCTCCTGTTACTTCGCCTGCGCAGTCAGGGTCGAAGGTTACAGCATTTCCCATCGCTGAAATGTTGATCCAAAACGGGGCAGAGATCCCAACGACTTTGCCAGCTTTCCCGTTGAGTCGCAGTGCAGCTCAGTACATCGAACAGAAGAGCAACAAGGAGCAGGGCAATGACACTCTTGGTGCGCTACCAACAATGAGCCCAGGAGACAAGCAGAAGGAGAGAGAAGCTCGTCTGCAGAAACGTGTGAGTGCAGGAGGGAGGTTGGCGAAAGCCCCTATTCCCGAGAAGTAATGGAAACGGATTGGGAAACGAGGCACAGAGGCTTATGAATCATATAATGGCTTGGAGATACCATGGGAACGCTTGATGATACAGCATTGTTGGAGTTAGGTCTCTTTACTTGGCTGCATCGCTGGAAGGAAAGCTTTAGGGTGTGTATACGACCCTCTGCTTTGTCCTGGCCGCAAGGGAGACGATGGAATTCGTCAATGGGCTGGTTGGAAAGCGAACATTATGGATAATAATAGTAATAGATTAAGGTCCATTGGAAAAGAACTTGCATCGTTCACTCTGTACATTTGATCAAGTTTTATTATCGGCCTCATTCAATTTTTCCGACGTTGTTGAATGATCGGGATATGAACCAAAGACGTTTGACGATCTAATCTGGTCCCACCACAAAAGGGATCTGTGCAATGACGTAGGGCATCTTCTCGTGTGGCTGGTATCACGAATAAACCACTCACAATCTGCCGTATATATTTTACATTCCACGCCTCTTTGAGTTGAAAAATTTCTTGGAAGTTGGTGTTTTAGTTTTAACCTTGTCGATTACTTACTGGGTCTCTCAGTTTCTTCCTGCGATGAAGTGATTGAGCGGCGTTGATTCTTTGGCCTTGGCACGAGACTAAATCGTCATCTTTGTCGACGCTCCTTTCTGTTTACTGGCCAAGCCATATCTCGAAAGGATATCCTGGCAGCTGTCTATTGAGTCGTTGTCCACTTGAACCTCTTCATATCTTCAAAATCTTTGGCTATTCTATTGGCGAAGATCTGAATAAGCATTTCCATTGACTTGGTGAAAGCTTGGTACTTGTAGACTCCCATCCGATTTAGATACCTACGCACGCCATTTTTGGTTCGCTGATTGATGGACTTTACAGCTTCAGCTAAGAATTCTAATCAATCCCTAAATTCAGCCTATTGATAAGACGACGAGTACATTACGACGAGCTTTTCGTCTGCCATCCGTCGTATCCTGCGGTGAGTGAAAGGCAAATCTTATTCTAATACGAGCGTTCTGTTGCTCAGAGTAATTGACTTCACTCGATTTCCGTCCAATTGAGCGCGAGGCTGACAAGGTGCTTTCAGTAATCGTTCAATATGGCCGAACAAGATACCCCTCAAACGAATGGCGATACTCCCGCCGCGAACGGCGACACGCAGAATGGGAATGCAAAGAAGCAATCCGACGCTTCGAACGGAGCAAAGATGGATCAAGCAAAGGGCAAGATGACCAAGAAGCAACAAAAGATCAAAGACAAGAAGAATCCGCCAGGAGGATACGACGCGACCCCAATCCCACCTGCTCGAGATGGCTATACGGTCAAAATCACCTTCCACCGCGCCGAGAACCTACCAGTCTCAGATCTCAACTCGAGATCGTCAGACCCTTACATACACGCGACGTTGACGTCTTCCATGCCGAAACGACATAAGGAGGATCCGGATATGGTGATCAGGACGCCTACTATACACAAGAATGTGAATCCAGAATGGAATACGCAGTGGATAGTTGCTGGCGTGCCGTCAAGTGGTTTTCGCTTGAAGTGCAGGCTGTATGATGAGGATCCTGATGATCACGATGATCGTCTGGGAAACGTCACTATCTATGTCAATCACATTGATAAAAACTGGCCAGGTATCCGAGATGAAAGTTTTCCTGTCAAGAAACGTATGGGGAGCAAAAGGGCATACATGATTCGAGGATGCGCATCGATGCTCAGCCGAAATGTTCATATGAATGGCCATCTACATGTGAGTGCTGAAGTACTGGGAATGTCAGATAAGCCGTTTGGACGGATGTATACGGTTGGGAAGACTTATTGGTTCAAGCATTACTCACCCATGATTGGGAGACTTGCTGGGACCAAAGCTCCTGGGAGTGAAAGCAAGGAAAAGAAGAATGGCAAGGATGGTAGGAAAGTTGAGAAATATGAGTGACTGCTCCCAGGCTGAGTAAAGATAGCAGCAATCTAACGGAGAGTAGTTTCCAAGCAAATCAGTTCCAACTCCAAGGTCCGGTGCCTGCGGAATTATATCACCGTTTCGTCGAATTCAAACCGTTCGTCAAAGGCATGTTCTCGAAAGCCGGTCTCCGAGGACGAGTCCTAAACAGAGCTCTCCACCACCAACACTCCCGCGTCTATAACTTCAGCAACAGTACTGAATACGGCCAAGTGAAGCCCAGATCCCAAGAAGCGTCTCTCCAATTCTTGAAAATGGTTCATTATGATGAAGGCGGCCGTATCTTCACCTACGTCCTGACCCTTGACGGCCTCCTACGTTTCACTGAAACAGGAAAGGAATTCGGCATCGATCTGCTCTCAAAACATACCATGCACAGCGATGTCAATATTTACATTGCATGTGCAGGCGAATTCTTCGTCCGCCGCCTCGCCCACCCAAAAGAACCCACCGACGCTCCTAACCAAGAAACCCACCCAAACGAAGACCTCCCCGGCGGGCCACCCAACGCACCCCCTCCCCGAGATCCCAAACACTACGAACTAGTAATCGACAACGACAGCGGAACCTACCGCCCAAAGGGCGATTTGCTCCCGAAACTCAAAGAATTCCTAAATGAGAACTTTCCGGGTTTGCATGTAGTGGTGAAAGAATGCACGGACAAGAAACTAGATAAAATGAAGGATGAGCAGAGGGAGCGGAAGAAGAAGGAGGGGCACAATGTTGAGTTGGTGCAGAATTCGGATGATGAGATTAGTAGTAGTGATGAGGAGACGTTGGATAAGAAGGAGAAGGGCCGGAAGAAGACGCCAAGGCAGAAGGCTTTTGAGGCGCTTGAGGATCCTGGGAAGGCTTTGAAAGATATGGTTCCGGGGGAGAAGGGACGCGAGGAACGGGAGGAGAGGGAGACGGAGGAGGACGCTGTTGAGCGAGATGGGGAGAGGGCGGGGGCCTCGTGAGGGATGATAAGGTGATGTTTGGTTGAATCTTTTTAATGCATGGTGTTTATTTCTTGAGGTTGCAGGTTGGGTAATCTGGGAGACGTATATGATACCGCGATGTTGTATGAGTACTTATGATTGGATACCTTGTTAATGCCGAAGACTTCGTTGACATGATTTCAGCTACTGATCTTGCCGTCATGCACGATGAAGAGGCCAATAATCAGATCACGACATGTTGATGAAGTGAAGTCGTAATGTCGAGGTCGTGATGTCGAACACTAACTTATGAGAAGTGGTTCGAAAATATTGAAAGAATGAAGGAAGATTTGGTCCCCCTCAAATTTTGAATCCAAGGGGAGCTTATAGTCACACTCAGTCCTGATTCGGCATTCGCCCCTTCCTCTTTCGCCCAACTTCCTTTCGAGAGCTGCTTGCTCGTCATCACTTCCTACAAGGCTGTGTCTCTGCGTGTATATGAAGATTACACCTCGTCTGCGGCGAGGGATAATAACTGTCTGTTCCCTGCGTGGCCTTGTGAAGTACGGCCTTGAACAAGGAAAACTGTATATCTCCCAACTCTTCCCAGATATTTTGGTTGCACAGCTCTACTCTATGGTGTATGTTTCCTACAAGATATTGCACCATTAATTCTTTCAACGTCTCTGGCGGCTCTCCACTCGACATTTGAAGTAACTCATTCCCAGCTAGTGGAGTTGGAACCATATTGACCTCTGTGTAATACGCAATAACCTCGTCCACGATAGCGTTGCACAGCATTACGGTAGCTAAACTCGTAGCTAGGAAATAGAGTAAGTAATATTTTCTTGACACTACCGCTTCTATGTTTGATAGTCGGGCGTAGCTTCCCGGTATCGACCCACTCTGTAAGTAAGAGCATTGCATTCGGAGCCTGCTCATAGTTAAAAGGTCTGGTAGAGGGGTGTATCTTTGTCCGAGCCTAATACGGTCTTATCATCAGATTTAGAAATCTCTTTCAGAAGTCTCGGGAAGCTTTTGCAGCCGCTCTGCTTTAACTTCGTCTCACTGAACCGAAACGTCTCTTCCGTACTCATCAGGAGGACCTCCATCTGGCCGTTAGTGTCAAGTCTAGTAAGAGATTTGTTCGATTTTCCGAAGAGTACCACTTCGACTGGAAATGTAGGTATTGTTGGAAAAGTGTACTTTCCGAAGAATCGGATACTCGGAAGAGGAATGATATGTGTAGAAGAAGAGGTTGAGAGAAATTCCTGGGTTTGACGAAAGGAAATTCGATTTTGAAACTCTAGTTCCAATTTCTCCAAGTTATTACTATGCTAGAATGCAGGAAAAGATCCGACCCAGGGTTGAGGCTAGCGCGTGGCTTGCTCAAGCTGGGTCTTCCTGAAATCATAACTTGGACCACGAGAGAAAGTGACAACGAAGGCAACTTGGAAATGATGTAAGCTCTGATGCATGATGGTCCGGTACCATACAAGTTGGCTGATGAGTGTGATCCCGTGAGGACCAGATCTGGAAACTAAGAGCTATTGTACAGATCTTGAAGATGGCAAACGACAGTTTGCAGAGTTGATTGAAATATCGTCCTCCTCATTCCTTGCAGGGCTGGGTCGCCTTATGCATGAGGAAGTGGCATCGCGTACTCTTTGAAGGACTATAGTCATATCCTTTCCGTCCCATCTATTTTCGAAACAAGAGCATGAACAAAGGCTGTTGTAGAGTCCCTAGGTCTTCCCAACCTGTTTTACCACCCATGTCCTTTTCAAGAAGCGTGGTCTAATGGGCAAGATACTGCACAAACAGTTCTTCTAGCATATCTGGCGGGTTGCCACTCCCAGTTGAAGCACGTATTTCGCACAACTGATGACAGGAGCCCTGCCAGTCTCTGCATACCAACCAATAATCTAATCGATTGCTCCATTGCAGAGGACTTCGCTGGTTAAATAAGTCGATACGTAATAGAGCAAGAATAGTGCGTGATAGCTACTGAAATGCTTGATTGTGGGTCGTAGTTTTCCAGTGTCTACCTACTCTTCAAGCAAAGTCATAGCACTCGGAGCGTCCTGGTGGGTAAAGATTTTAGAGTGTTCCGACTTGATGCCTAGCACCAATGATGTCCATGGATTTTCATGCTCTTTCAGGAGCTTCAACAGCTCTTTACAACCCCTCTTCGTCAATTTCGTCTGGCTAAATCGAAATTTCTCGTCAGATTTCACGAGGCAAACCCCCACCACATTACTGGGATCGACTCTACTGATATTTTAGAGCGATAAATTTATGAGTGAATATTGAGACTCACTATGATGGTTGATATTGAGGAAATTGCTCGAGGCTTACTAATTTCTCGCCAGGCTTCACCGATGAATTCGGGACAGGTTAGTAAGCTCATTGTAGGTGATTTGCTCAACTTTCCAAATAGTCCCATTTTGAAAAGTGCAGGTTGGTTGAAATCAGGCAAATGCTCTTGAAACTGATGTGGAATTACACTTCGGAGAAATATGCCTTCGGGAAGACCCTAGTCTCAAGATTCTCGAACTATAAGACTTAAATGATTTTGCTGTGATGCCATATGTACCAAGATAAGCTGTTCACTTGGTCATTGAAGTTGACACCTAACCTATCAAGATCGGCCCTTCCGTAACCATGATTTGGAAACCCAAGAGGGCAACGATTTGCCTTGCAGTTCAAGGAGAAGAACTATTGGCACTTGCCAGTTTGATCTGTACATTCGTGGATGAAGAATATATTTGCCATGGCCGAGTTATCCCTTAAGAATTGAGTGAAGAAAAGACACATCCCTATCTACCACAGTTCAACCAGCAACCCCATACTCCGTATCCATATTGTCACTGATTCCTATCAGATCCGTACCATGCATTCACGCTCAAAAACTAGCGCTCACATCTCAACAATCACAACATCCGCGGCTCCATCTCCCCAAATGCCCACAATGCTCATAGTAAATCCCAAACCAGCTACAGCGGTTCTGACAATCTGGCTCAACTTGAAGCCCTCCATCTGTTGCCGAACCTCCTCCCCATTAACGTCCTCTTCCATCTCCTCCCCGCTCATCGTGCCCTCCGAATTGCTGTCATGACCCAGAACTTCATAGCTAGCGTCCATTTGTCTTCCTTTGCCTTTCCGATCCTTTGGCTTTATAACTCTCGGCGTAACGGTAGGTTTTGTGACGAAGAACGGGATGATCGAGTCAGTGAAGGCGCTACCGATGACAAAAAGAGTGGTCCACAGCAGGTATGGATGTTTTTGGCTGCGGGGAGAGAGGAAGTATGCGAGGAAGAACGAAGAGGCGGATAATCCGCCCAACGTCCGTAATTGAACAATGGAGCTGGACGTGAGGTTGGCGAAGGCTCTGGAGGCGCTTGTCGCGGATGGGAGATCTAGGAGAGTTGGGAGTGTGAGACTGCTGAGAGAGTAGGACAGGCCCTGCAGCAACAAACAGTTAGCTTATGTGGTTCGGGTGAAGCTGGGGGTTTAATTTGAGAAGCAGAGGCGGGGAATTGATCGCGGGGACTTGGAGGGGCATGTCATACGGTGAGCAGTCCGAGGGAAACGGATCCCACGAATTTGAGAGTTGAGACCGTTCTAGAGGCCATGATTTCAGTTCGTAGTCTTCAGTCCGAATAAGATAGTGAAAAATTCCGGAGAGAGGTTTGTTGGCGACGACAGCGCTTCGCGAGGATTGACGTCGGCTGTCGGTCTATCGACTGAGGAAAAGAGAAGACAGCTCGATGAGATCCCTGTCAAACTGACCACTTTGTGCCTGATGTCCTCAGGTTCCAGATGGCTTAAGCTACGGGCAATGTGGCCGAGGTTCCCCAGATTTATTAGCCCAGGCTGTCAGATTGAGAGCTCAGTAATCTCCGACTTCAGCGCTCAATGATTTACGGCCGCATGCTGAGCCGATGAGTTTAGCTTCCCCCCTCTCCTCAGCAAGATTGGTGATATAACTTCTCCGACTTTCCCTCTTGATCGCTGATACTCATTCAACTGAAACCATATCCAATCCCGAAATCACTATCACAGGCAAAGAATATGGCCTTGCCAAGATCTGAGTACCTCTCCGAGGTCTGGAAAGATGGGATTTTTGACAACAAGGTGGTCTTTTGTACCGTGAGTTAGGCCAGCTTCCCAAACACAATCCCAGTAGAGTAATTGCAGTATCTAACTCGCCGTCTACCAACAGGGAGGAGCAGGCACAATCTGCAGCGCCCAAGTCCGCGCCCTCGTTCATCTCGGAGCCAACGCCTGTATCATCGGCCGAAACGTCGAAAAGACAGAGAACATGGCCAAGAACATAGCAACCGCACGCAGAGGAGCAAAAGTGATTGGCATCGGAGCCGTGGACGTACGAAAGATCGAGGACCTGGAAAACGCTGTTGCGCGATGCGCGAAGGAGCTGGGCGGCATCGACTATTGCATTGCTGGAGCAGCAGGCAATTTCCTCTCTCCCATCTCGGGGCTCTCTTCAAACGCCTTCAAGACCGTTATTGATATTGATACAATTGGCTCTTTCAATACGCTCAAAGCTACGCTGCCATATCTCATTGAGTCTGCGGCTAAGAATCCGAATACTGGGACCAATCCATCAACGGGTGGGCGGATTATTTTTGTGTCTGCGACGTTCCATTTCAAGGGAATGGCATTGCAGTCACATGTATCAGTTGCCAAGGCTGGGGTGGATGCTTTGTCCGCTACTACTGCGATCGAATACGGCCCCAGAGGCATAACGTCAAACATCATCACGCCTGGTCCAATTATGGGCACAGAAGGTATGGCGAGGTTGGGCAACAGAGATGCGGAGCAGAGTGGTGCTGCGTTTAAGGTTGTTCCATTGGGCCGATACGGGACAGTAAAGGAGATTGCTGATGGGACGGTATACCTGTTCAGTGATGCAGGGAATTTCGTGAATGGAGAAGTGCTTGTCATTGATGGGGGAGACTGGCGAGCTCCGCATGGTATGGGAGGTTGGAAACAGTACCCGGATTATCTTTTAGATGATACGTTCACGAGACAGAAGCCTGAGAAGGCTAAGTTATAGATGAGATGATGAGTGACGAGCAATAGACTTCTCTACCAGGTTCAAGAAGCTGTTGTTCACTTGTAACGGACAACATGTTATATAGATTGGCGGACGTCTAAGTACGCTCTTCCAACGCTTTTTGTCTACCCGAATTGGAGTAAGCAGAGCCAGAAGCAGAGCCAGAAGCCGAGCGCTAGCCAGCCTCGCAACAATACTGTAACACCTTCGCTATTGCTGAACAAAGTTCCCGCCAAAGCAATCTTACATCAGTTTACGTTACGCTCCAATTCAAACCGCTTCTACATCATCGTTCAAACATAATTCGTTTCTCATCTCATTTGCTTTCTTCCTTCACTTGAACATCATTTACCCTTCCATGTGGTAAATGCCTTGCAGAATCTTCCAACACCACATGGCCACTGAATCCGTGTTCTTCAGATCTCTAATCCAATCCAGCATCATTTCTGCAGATTGGTCAACCTCGGCCTCGAATCTGGGCCCGCAAAGCTGCGTTCGTATATCTCGTAGCATTGGGTTGTGCCGTGTCATGTGGAAGATGAGGAGGATGCCGAGAAAATTCTGTGACCAGCAGAAGAGGTAGGGTACTAGTCTTTTGTGCCGGGATGTTGGGGAAAGTGCGAGTGGCCATTTCAAGCAGGACTGTCCAGGTGGTTAGCCCTTTTGGGAAGGAGACAAGGTGTTGCGTGAAAACGTACCCTTAAACACTCCGCAACCCCCTCCGCGTCCTCTTGAGTCATCTGCTCCGGGAAGTGCAAAGCTTTGTACACAAATGGCCTGTAGACCATATACTTTGCGTAATAGTATCTCGTTCGCAGTAGTGCGACTTGGATGTCGTAGATATACGGATACTGAACTGGCTCACTGTCCAAGTCTGTAGAGAAGAGGGGAACGTTTGATTGTCCCTGGTGCGGTGATAGGCTTGGATCCAGTGGTTGATTGAAACCCCCCATGACCGGTTGAGGGGATGGGAAGCCGGCAGGGTCGTCCTCAGCCCATTGCAAGTCTCGTGGAAGCATCCCACGCCATTGTGTGAGTTGTCCTGCGAGCTGCTTCAGAGAGCTCGCTGTCGGTCCGCCAAACTCCTCTGAAGAAGTTGGGGTATGAGTATTGCTATTGGTCATGGCTGAAAGTTCGTCAGTAACAGAAGGGTCTTCAGAAGGCTCTCTACTTGAAACGTGGAGACGAAGAGTACTCACAGTCATTGATAGTGCGATGAAGGTTGGCACAGAGCCGCCGTAGTGCAACCTGTGAAGCATAGTGGGCTTCGAAGTGTGATGACTGATTTCCACGATGATCTGCTTCACAGAATGCACTGTTGAAGCTAGGAATACCAACTCGGTCTTCGAGCCCGATGAGACCCGTGGGTGGTAGATCGAGTTCTAGATGTAGACCCCTGTCAAAGTCAGGGGCCGAATACTTGACCTCGGACTGAAATAACGTACGTTTCCATTATTGCGCAGTGCCAATAAGCTCGCTTAATAAGATCACCTCTCGGGTCATTCCAGTTGATAGGCTTACTGCATCGAATTAGCAGGAAACAGGATTGGGGTGCTGCAAGACATACCACGTGACTAGAACCTGGCATGCCAATGAGGCAGAGACAGTCAATCTCCAGAATTGCTGTTTTCGTGGCGTGAGTCTCAATCAAGCTACCTCTCAAACTCTAACTTACCAGGTGACGTGAACAGGATTCGTAATAAAGTCTGTGAGAAAGCCAGAAGTTAAATGCGTTTGTTCTGCAGAAACTGTATGGTAAGAATAGTTAAGGAGAGGCTACGCACGCCGCCAAAGAGTAGATCTGAACATTTTCGAGATCGCAATCCGTCAAGACAAATCCAATACGCTTCCTCGCTTCATTGAAAAGAGCAAGGCCCGGAGGCTTTGAGACAGTTCCGCCTCTCACGCCACTCGCCCGACCCTTGTACACTTCAATGGGATTCCCACGAGAACCTTCTATGGCCAATTCTCCCAATGCAAAGACGAGAAGTGCAATAACCGAATCTGTATCGCCGTCAAATCCTTCCGTGTGCACTTTCGTGAGAGTATCCGAGATGAAGTTCTGTCTGTCCATAAATGGGTATATGAAATTGAACGTGTCAAAATAAGCCGTTGCCAATTGGTGCATCATCTCTCGAGTTAGGTGTGGAAAAGTCGTTCTTGCTCCTCCTGTGGCTCTGGTTGCTTGCGATTGCATGCCCACGAAAGGCCTATCTTGCAAAGTTTCGTCCAGAGGTAGATTTGGCGTTCCCTCCTGTATCTGTACTATGAAAGCAGAACCCTCTTGTTCCAGAATTTTCAGATCCCCAATATTCGATGGTAGTGCTTGCAACAAAAGTTGTTGTATAGCAGGCCATGTCAGCATTTTATGAGCTGCAGAGGCATGACGGTATGGCTGACTTCTCCCTACACCACTAGGGCTGGGCTGTGCGGACGGTCGGAAAGATTGAGCAGAATATGAACGTGGTTCTTCGGCTTCGGCGCTGAAAGAAGGCTGGCTAGCAGGGGACGGCTGTGGAGGGCCAAAGCCGCTTTGCATAGGGGGGCGGGTAGGAAGTCTGTCAACTTTGCCTTCTAAGCTTTTAAGCCGGTCCAGAATCTCAACGAGAGTCTTGTCTTTCCTGAAATCACTCAGTAAGTAGTGTCCCACTGCAAGATAGCGTCGGAGTTGGCAAATCCCCTTTCATAGCTGTTGGGTTTCTTTTGGCTTCACTCACTTCGTCGGCTGGGGTTCCCTATATCTACACTCCAGTTTCATCCTCTGGCATAGGCTGCACTTTGGTCGTTGCTCGTCACATTTTTGCTTCCTTGCTCGGCAGGTATCACAGGCCTTTCATCTTGTGGTTAGTCCTGGAGAGTATAGATGGTAGGGGGTCTGGACACCAACGGCGTCCTCGAAATGGTGTCTCACCTGAGCTGCAATAGCCCCTCGCGTTGCTCTGGCCGGGGCTTGAGGCGGATTGCTGGATGCACTGGAGGCCGAATCCAGATTCATTGTCACACACGACCAAAACTGTCTGGGAGGTGATACTTGGCGACGACTGGGAGGGTTACGGTGGCAGGGCAAAAGCGATTGCTGGCTTGGCTGACTGCTGCAGCGTTGATGCACAGGTGATATACCATGGGTCCCTTTGGAAGGAGGTTGCACTCTTAGGCGCGACCGATCGACCAGATCTATGCGAAATCACAGAGGTACATGATACTACCTCTTGCAGATCTTGGTCGTTACGTATTGAAAGCAGCGGACTATGTTGTAATCCTCCTCTCTCTGGTCGTATTGCGGGCAATAATCGGACGGTCGTAAGAAATAGAGGTTGGCATCGCAGTGTTGGAGATACAACGTAGGGCAAATATGTCGTCAATGTAGTGGCAAATCTTGGTCTATGGACCTTTGAAATGCAATTTTTGGCATCGCTTCCGTCGAATGAAGGTTGAAAAAGCTGGTCTTCGGCCTAAAGATCCGCTTCCCCGCAAGTTGTATTGTTCTTCACGGCAGAGGCAACGATGAGGTCTGTCTTGTTCGATGTGGGACCTGATTTGGCGATAATCAGTCACTTCGCAAAGCCCAAAATGATCGAATTGTTGGGCAATCCGAGCACATACAGAATTCAAATCTTCCAAGATCAGGGTCCTGGGTCGCAGCGTACCTCTTCCTTCCTTTCAAGACCTCAATTAGGTCATCGGCCCCACGTCAATGATCCTAATTTCTTCAGATATCAACGTAAAGTCATAATTCCGAGGGGTTCGTAAAGTGACAGCATTAGATTCGGAGAAGATATTTTGCGCGGGGGCAGTCGCAGAGCGGAGGTGTTGACGATGACGGAAGATGGATAAAGAGTTTGTCCTCAACTCGATCCAAAACTGCAAATAATAGGTGGTAGTTTAATGTACTCCTGATCCGCGGAATTGGTTTAGGACCGCTTGGAATGGTTCTAAGCACGTCGGATAAATTGTGGTGATGATGCATCGTGTACTATTGATAAAAGCATTTGGGACGTTGGTTTTTAGAGAGGTGCCACTCCCTTCGCCGCTCTAAAACCTCGGGATGAATGTTTTCGGACCAGAACTCTTGTGTCTGAATCGTTGGAAGTGTGTGCCGACCAAGCTATTATTTTTCTCATTGCGCTGTGGGTCGACAAGCCGGTAGTTTCATCCGTGCGAATAATAATTCAAATAATGTTGAACAATGAGCCTCAACATCTGCATTATGCCTCGTCTCTAATAATACTCTGGCTTGCCTTTGTCCGAACACATTGTCGTACGAACTGGCATAAGACATCAATCACTCCTTCAAATTCTGAGATTCAAACAGAAGGTTTTCTGAGTGAAAATTTTGTGTTATGCGTGGCACCTTTCAGTTGAATGTCTCGACATGAAAGAGCAATTAAAGTTTGTGGAAGGAGCATGTTTTCATTTCGCTCTCACAGGCGGCAGCTGCTTCTTTAATTGCTCTATCTGTTGCTCGAGTCGAACATTGCCACCCAAGCCCCACAAACCGTCGACATCTAAAGAAACCACGTCCATAATATCTCTAAAACCCCTGTTGTCTCCTCCACTTCTCTTCCCATCCAGGGAAATAGGGGCTTTCCTGTAGAGTCGCCACAGTCCAAGTGTGCTCCGTTTCCGGATTCTCAGGCCGGACCAGTCCCTTCGCTACTTGATCTTCTGCATACCTCTCCAACTCCGGTATGCACACGTGCTCAACATGCCACGTATTTTTATATTCCATCAAACTCCTCTTCCCCTCCTTCAAGATCTTGACCAACAAGGCTGGGATATATGGCTCGTCACGGAACTCTTGAACCGGTGTGAACAGAGCTTTGAAATTGAAGACGATTCCGCCACTCAACGGCAATCTTCGCAGAGTTTGCCAGTCAACCCTCAAATTGCATTCCTCCATTGTCAGGCTCTCCTGCTGGCTGTCGCGAAGCTTCTCATGGGGATCACCTGGTGGCATGAACAATGGGGATCCAACCTCAAGTCCCCAGCTGCCTCGTTGAATGGGAGCATTGGTGGGCATCTTGCTGAAGTATCGATCCATGCTGAACGACATCTTCTCCTTGTAGTCCGGAATAGGCTTGTGGATTTCCTTCAGTTGCATGCCAATTTTGGTGCTGACGTTCCAGCCTAACGAGCTGCAGATGACACCAGCACGGAAATAATACATGCCGTCGTTCTCATTTCGAAGTACGATTGCGAAGTCCTCTGGGATGTTGTTGAGGAGTACATGCAATGGGTGCATGCTTTTGATGTCGGTGTCCTCCTTCAGAATGGCGTTGTGGAAGGTCCTTTTGTCAGCTGACAAGGAGAAGTGTTTAGGATATCGGGCGCAGTAGAATTGGAGACACATCTCCATCAGCTCTTTGCAAGCGAGTTCGGATCCAGGCAGGTAGTCCAAAACCATCTTTCCATTCTTTTGGAAAAGTTCCTTCCGTTCGTTAACCCGATTGACGTATGTGTTCTCGACCTCTAGCCACCAATCGGGCTCCATTTTCGTCAATGCTATTATCCCATCAGTGATATCCTCAGGAGAATACTGTCAGATGCTACTCACACATGGTCTGATGGTACGCCCATCTGAAAGGACGATAGGGTCTGGGTAGGGCTTTGGCGGGATCGAAGTTAACGTATGGCTCGGGGAGTGGAACACCGCTTAAGATGTCGTACGCTGGAAAGTCTCCCAGTGCTTTGATCTCTTCTGTTGAGAAGCCAGTAGGTGTATACTTTGGAGCATCATTCTCGAGATCGTAAGACCGAGTGGTTGGCAATGGATCATTTCGAAGGAAGTCCAAGGAGGGCTCAGTGCCCACGGGGATTTTCTGGTTCGACGCGGAAAGTTTTCCTGCAAGTTCTGGAAGAACGCATCGTCTGGATGGCGGGAAAGTATCTGCGTAGTCGGGAGCTGAGGTATCCACTGTACTCTTGTCTGGTGAAAACGACCGTGGTGGTGTTGAGGCCCCAGAAGCCCGCCGCCGATGAAAGCGTAGCCTTTCAAACACCGCATCTCGTTGACGTTTACTAAACGTCAAAGCAGTGATTGCAGATAGTAGGAATACCAGGCCGAGACCGAGAATCCACTGGTCTGGCAGGACACTTGAAAATGTCATTGTAAGGGTATTGATTTAGGATGTGACTCTGGAGGCCTTTACAGTCCCGTGACGTGTTTAAATATCGTGAAAGGATTGGCCGAGCGCAGTTGGAGACGTATTTTAATCCGCTGGGTGAAATTGGTTCGTTGTAAATGAGGAAGCTCCTAATACTGTTAGTAAACACAACAGGAGCGCGATAGGAAATGCTGTGCGAAATCAAGGACATGAAGAAAGCCTTCGACGGGAGAGGAGCAAAAGCTTTGTATAAGGGCACCCAAGTTTCTTATCGTGAGAGATAGGCCGAGTTACCTGAGAGGCGTTGGTATAACGGACAAAGTGAGCTGATTCACAATTCGACTAGGAAAATGGGGGAGGGAGCAGAACTCGAAGGGGAAAAGGAAGTCACGAAGGACGAAGTTAGATGCATTAAACCCCAGAGGGACCTCGAAAGATATGTCCAGACGTAGCATAGAGTTTATGCCACACCTTTGGAGAAAGTGGAGATGATCGGTGTGACCATTTGCAGGACGCGGGCCTTGCGCCATTTGCAGAAAAAGTTGGGGGTCAATCATGCCCGTTCCCGTTGGAACGGTTGGACGTCTGGATAAAAGGACCCTATCAGAGACATGATTGCATTATCTTGGCGCTATCTTTCTCTCCGCATTTCGCATGTCTTTGATGGTCGGATACTTTATCCAAATTCGGATATGTTTTGGGAGCGCGGGAAGCCCTGACGCGTCGGAGGTTCGCAAACAAAACCCTCATCGAATCTCTGAAAGGTGAATCGAGTTGCAACGGTGTGTTCCATAGCACTTCCGTGCTGTGCTACATTGCACCAGGCAAGTACCTGCTGTGAATCGCATTGTCAGATCTTAGTTGCTAAAATGATGTGAAAGCGCGAGGAAAATCAGAGGGCAAGGATAATCTTGGGTGAGTGTAGGAAATTGATGTAGCCCAGTAGGGGTGCGTCTATATCCAAAGCATATATGAAGTAGTTGCAGTGTTTGGCTTGAGATGAGGTTTATATCGTCTTATCTGGATCGAAATAATCGTATTGGTTCAACTATTGATGGTATAAGAGTGGGCAATGAATACGTTGTCTCATTTTGAACGAGCGAGTTTTTGAATTTTGAGATCGCTCTTGCTTTGAGTCTCCCTAAGCGAGGAAACCACGATCAAATACAATTATCAACTACAACTTCGAAGGGTATATAATAAACATTGAACCACCACCTGTATCCCGCCAATTTCTACAGAGCCAGTTCTGGCCACCTGGTCTATGCAGAAAGGGACCAAGCCGCCCGCCCAATGCTTTGCCTCCATCCATAAATCCTACTGCAAACTCCAGATATGTGCTCTCAAACACCACGCCAAACCACGTTCAAAATGCAGATAAGGTATCTTCATATCAAAAACCTGTTGTAAACTTCATCTCTTAAACTCCAGCGATCTTTTTGAAACGACTGAAAAGACCTCCTTGCGCGCTAGGCGCCCGAGACGCGTCGATATAAGCAGATTCTCTGCGGCTTGATCTTCGCCCATCACCCTGACTTCCCTCGGAACTCCTCACAGCTTCTTTCTCGTGCCTCCTCGACTCGCGTCTTCGTCTTCTCTCCCCTTGGTCATCAGCGCCTGCCCCATCTTCATATTTGGAATATCGACGTGTCTTCCTCAGATTCCGACGGGCATTCTCATCAGCAATCGGATCATCCGCTGGTCCATCTTCCACAGGAGGTTCATCTTCCGGTGGTGGCGGCGCGTCTGAATGATCTTTCACCCATGAATCAGTACCAGAATGCGGCCAGCCGGCTTTATCCTTCTTGCGCTTCGCATCTTTGTAGACAGGGCCATCGGCAGGAAGGTACTCTGGCTCAGCGTCGCGGGATTTGCTGCCATTACGTGGGTCAAAATAACTGTCTACTATCGGCGCTGACTTGCGACGTGAGGTTTTGGGAGCTTCTGATGAACGCATACGACGTCGTTCTTCGCGTCTTCGACGACGCTCCTCATCGCCCTCAACTGGAGCATCTATATGAGATTTTCTGCGATCCGACCTCTTCAAGCGAGCTGGATCTTCAGTAAGAGGTTCTCCATCGGTCTGGGCAGCCTCTTTCTCCCTCTCAGCTCTCCTGGCGCGTCGTCGCTCTGCACGTTCAGCCTCCTTGGCCTCCGCAGCTTCTCTTTCAGCATCCTCCCGGGCCCTCTGCTCACGTCTCGCTGCACGTCTGGCTTCCTTTTCTTCTTGTCGTCGAGCTTCCATCTCTTCCTCTTGCTTGCGACGACGTTCTCTCCGTTCCTCATCCTTGGCTCGCCGCGCATCTTCAGCAGCCTTTTCAGCGGCTTCTTTCTCTGCTCGTCGGGCGCGTCGAGCCTCTCTTCTGGCCTCTTGATCCTCCTCGGCTGCGCCTCCAGACATGGTAACATCCTGGTCCGCATCGCCTTCCGAGCGCTCCTTGGCAGGTCGTTTGATCTTTCGATCTTCACGTCTTAGACCGCGTCCTTCGTCATCCGTCAAAGCGGTACTGCGGCGTTTGTTGTCCGGACGAGATTTCGGAAGGAGACCACCAAACATTCCACCGAGTCCAGCTTTCTTAGCGGAGGAGTCGGACCGCTTCAGGCCGGGGGCTTCCGAAGGTCCATCGGCATCGACCATGACAATATCATCTTCTTGTTTCGCCTGTTTTGAAATTCTAGCATTAGCACTTGACTCCTTGGTAGATGGCTTCTTCCTTCGAATTGGCAATTCGTCATCTCCAGGCGGCATTGGCACAGCTGGTGGTGGTGGCGGGGCGTTTTTGAAAATAGGGTCTGCAATTACCTTCGATTTTCCTTTACGGTCACGACTTGGCTTCTCCGGGCTGGTAGCAAGATCGTCGCCTCCGACCATGACTATATCGTCATCATCATCAAGACCTATATCAAGTTTGTCAGATTTTCTTCGATGGAGTATCGTGGAATGTGATGGAAGCATACCACGTGACTTGCTCTTCCTCTCGGATTTGCTTCGAGAAAGTTTCGTTGGTGTGATTCCGAACATCTTTGCTGCCTTGGCTGACATCTCAGGAACATCCCTGTCATCCGGGGGTGGGGACATGATTCCTCCATCAACAACGACGGACTGACGACGCGAGCTAGGCCTGCTTGACCGCTTTTCTGATACCGATTTGGACCTCGATGGCGCACCGAACATACTTGAAAGACCTCTTGATATCGGAGGCCTATCAGCTTTGTCGGAGGATGAGCCCTTTGATGAACCCTTGTCATCTTTGTCGGACTTCTTGGCTGATGATTTGGACCGTTTCAACTCAGAATCCTTGGATTTCTTCTCCTCCTTCTTAGGTGACTCATCAGATTTGCGATCTTTCGATGACTTCTTCTCATCCTTGTCCTTGGAGGTAGTCGCACCCCATGCGCCCCAAGATGATCCAGGTCCATCGCGAACAACTCGTGGACGTTCCTTTTTGGAGGATTTGGGCTCCGGTGGCGGGGTTGGAGGAGCAGTAGGCACCTCTTTTTCCTTGGAAGGTTCCTTTTCTTTGCTGGATGATTTGCTCTTCCTACTCGATTTCTTGTCGATAGGCATCTCTATGATTTCGACAATCTCATCATCACCACCATCCGTGGGAAAGCTACCGGGCACTGCTTTCGATTTTGACTTCTTGGGCGAATCAGGCTTTTGCTCGACAACAATTTCTTTGTCTTTTTTGGATGAAGATTTAGATGTTGTGGGTTGCGATTTGGTGAGGCTGGACTTCTTTTTATCGTCTTTTGGTGGCGAAGGTGCAGGAGGCGGGGGTGGTGGTGGTGGAGGTGGCGCAGCTACTTCGATGGGTGACTCAAAGGCCTTCAACCTATCAGCGATCTTTCCTCCGACTGGTTTCTTCGTCAGTACTGATGCCTTCATCGCATTTGAAGATGATTTGAAAGATGTCGTCGTGTCCTTCACGGTAGCTTCTGGAAGTTTTGCTTTGTCAGCAATCGCAATCTCGTCTATTAGCGAAAACGCCTCCTTTTTCGATGCCTCAGTACCCTTGCTCTTCTTAGTTGTTGCACCCCAGAATGAGAAGGGGTCAGCAGCAGGCTCTGCTTTAGGCGATTTGAGATCTATCAAAGGTTCGGGTTCGGGTTCCGGCTCCTTTTCCTTGGACTTTTTGCTTTTACTGTCGGTTTTGCTGAGTTTGGACGATTTCTTATCCTTCTTGGCAGCCTCAAGAGCTTCCTTCTCTTTGGCAGCTTTTGCTTCAGCTTCCTCGGCTTCGATTTCAGCAAGTAGAGCAATTGCGGCAGCGTCTTCTTCTTCAGCTTTCTTTTTGGCTGCTTCCTCCTCCTCAGCTTTCTTCTTCTTTAAGTCGGCCGCTCTTTGCTCCTTCTTGGACAACTTTGGGGCATTCATGGCGGCTTTGGCGGCAGCTGCCTCCTCCTCTTTAGCTTTGGCCTCAGCTTCCAATCTGGCGGTCTCCTCAGCTTCCTTGGCCTCCTCGGCAGCTTTTAATTCAGCTTCCTCCTTTTCAGCCTTCTTTTTGGCCTTCTCAGCCAGCTTGTCGGCCTTTTCCTGCTCTTTCTTGCTGAGTTTCGGAGCTGGAGGAGGTGTAGGTTCCTTTTCCTTGGACTTGGTTTTCTTGGCGGTCGTTCCAAAATCCCAGATGTTATCAGGCTCAGGTTCTGTGAGGTCCATAGCTGGAGGTGTTGGTGCTGGTGGTGGAGGGTCAACGACCTTCTTCGCTTTGCTCTTCTTGTCTTTCTTGGAAGCAGCACCCCACGTTCCCCAATCATCATCAGCGGCCTTTATTTCTTCAACGGGTTCAGGTTCAGGTTCGGGAGTAGAAGTTTCGTCAACAACCTCGACTGGGATGTTCTTTTTGTTCTTTTTCTTGTCCTTCTTGGAAGCAGCCGTACCCCAGATGTCGTCAGTCTTGGGTTCTTCGATTGCATCGGGCTTGATGATGGAATCGTCGATATGAATTGAGGCCTCCGGGGACACAAGAGTTGAAGTTTTGCCACCCTTCTTCTTCTTATCCTTCTTAGAAGCAGTACCCCAAGAGCTAAAGAAGTCATCCTCACCAGCAGCATCACCAACTTCGGGGACAGCGGGTGGTGGTGTTGGAGAAGGCGGTTCCGGTTCCTCAGCCTTGATTTCGACCAAAGCCTTCGATGCCTCCTTGCCAGCCTTGGCCTTTTTCTTGTCCTTCTTCTGACCCCAATCCATCCAATCATCGTTTTCCGCAGGCTCGATCGCTTCAGCAATGGGTGTGGGATCTGGAGGTGGTGGCGGAGATACTTCTTTTACCTTGGCGCCCTTTTTCTTGTCCTTCTTGGATCCTCCCCAAACACTTGTAGCCCAGCCCATGTCGTCTTCAACAGCAGCAGGCTCCGGGTCAGGAGCTGGAGGAGGAACTTCTTCAACCTTGGCGATCTCTTCAATTGCACCCTTCTTCTTTTTCTTATCCTTCTTGGACGTCCCGAAAGAAGTACCCCATGGATCATCCTCAACAGGTGCAGGTTCGGGCTCTGGAGTGGGTTCCTTGGCTTTGACAGGTTCCTCCATCGCCCCCTTGCCCTTTTTCTTGTCCTTCTTGGTACTAAAAGATCCCCAACCAAAATCATCAGCTGCTGCTTCAGATTCTGGGTCTGGCTGCTTCTCTTCGACCTTGGGAGGCTCCTCAACAGCACCCTTGCCCTTCTTTTTCTTGTCCTTCTTCGAAGTTCCAAAAGACCACAAATTGTCCTCAGCAGGCGCTGGATCAGGGTCTGGAATTGGATCTGGCTCCTTAGGTGTTTCTTCAACCTTCTCTTCGGCCGCCTTACCCTTCTTCTTCTTATCTTTCTTACCAAAAGCAGTGCCCCAACCAAAATCATCCGCAGCTGCCTCTGGCTCAGGTTCTGGATCCGGTAACTTCTCTTCGATCTTGGGCGGTTCTTCAACAACATTTTTGCCCTTCTTCTTCTTATCTTTCTTGCCAAAAGCAGTGCCCCAACCAAAATCATCCGCAGCTGCCTCTGGCTCAGGTTCTGGATCCGGTAATTTCTCTTCGATCTTGGGCGGTTCTTCAACAACATTCTTGCCCTTCTTCTTCTTGTCCTTCTTAGAAGTGCTGGCAAGCCAATCTTCCTCAACTGGGGGGTCTTCCACCTTCGGTTCGACTTTGGACGGTTCCGGTTCCGCCTTCTTACCACCCTTCTTCTTGGTCTTTGCAGTCCCCCAAGTTCCCCAATCGTCAACGGGTTCCTCAGCAGCTGGCGGCTCCTCCTCTTTGGGCTCTTCCTTCACCTCCTCAGGTTCGGCAATCAACCCCTTCTTCTTTTTCTTGTCCTTTTTTGATGTTCCAAATGACCAGAGCTCTTCTGCAGGTGCTGGCTCTTCCACTTTGGTGGGTTCGATCTTGGGTGGGTCGGACTCTACAGCCTTCTTTCCGCCTTTTTTCTTGGTCTTGGCTGTACCCCATGATCCCCAATCATCTTCAGCTGCCTCCTCAGCAGCCGGTGTGGGTTCCTCTGTAGGCTCTTCCTTGACCTCTTCGACTTCGTTGATGAGACCAGCCTTTTTCTTCTTCTTGTCCTTTTTGTTCACTGACGTGAAACCAAAGTCGAATGCATCTTCCTTCTTTTCAGCAGGCGGATCTGGTTCATCTGCCTTGGTTTCCTCATCAAGGGCACCAAAGGAGAAAGACCCGGCCTTATCTTTCTTCTTCGGCTTCCCTCGGTTGAGACTCCAAGGGTTGTTGTCGATCTCAGTGCTGACTTTGGTATCAGTCGCTGGGGTAGTTATGGTAGTTGTGGCGGAGAAATCCCAGGTATTGGTCGTTCCCGTATTCCAGTTACTCCCCCAAGCGCCAAATCCGCCAGAGCTCTTTGTACCCGTCGTGCCAGTATCGAAGCTTAAATCTAACGACGGCCCTGTGTCACCCAAATTGATCTCGTGGAAGGCGTCGAACTTCTCTGCTGTGGGAGGTGCAGGAGGGTCCTCAGCCTTGTTGCTCTTCTTGCCCTTCTTCTTCCCCTTTGCAGGCAAAAAAGCATCCCACTCATCCTCGGGATTCGGTTCGTTACCACCCTCTCCATTTCCCTCGTCCTTCTTATCGCCATCACCATCGCCTGCGCCAGCATCACCGCCTTTATCCCCGCCGTTGCTTCCTTCACCATCGTCCTTCTTGCTGCCATTCTCATCATCATCATCCGCCCACTTTGACTTCGCAGCAGCCTTGGCCGCTTTCTTGGCCTTCTTTCCAGCTGCTTGTTGGAACCCGTCCTGCGATTGAAAGTCAATCGGTGGAGCCATGGTTGGATCGAGAAGTAGCGATTCGTCTCGAGATTCGTTTTTCGAGGAAGGAGGGGTAATTCGGGATACAATCGGGTCATGCGCGTGCTCTCTGGCGAGGGCATCTGAGTCGTGTAGGTCGGCTACCCCGTCACTTACTTTCGAAGGACAATGGCGCCATTCCGAAGAACTTTTCGGGACTTTCAGAGGTTCGCGATCCCATCTGCATGGCCACGTAGGTGCCAAATTTGGAAATATGTTCTGTAAATGTCGTTAGAGATCTGACTGTTTGGGTTCACACCGCCGTACTGCGCGGCAGGCTTTCAGCCGCTACTGCACGACAACAGCCATGTACATGACATAGGTTCGAGAAGGATGGAAAAATCGCCGCTCTCGTACCAATTCTGCCCGATATGCACCTTCAGGCCTCATTGAAGTCCGTGATGCAATCCATGCTCTCGCGATGAGGTTCAGCCTTATCGCAGTGTCATTGTCATCCCAACCAATCGTCCAAGGCTGGGTCGTAGTCGACCCATAGTCGTTCCCTGGGCGATCGCCGCAGTACAATAAACCCTCGACCGCTGCCATTATGGATGTTCGAGCTCGTGTGGTCGCGGATTGGTGTCAAACTCATCGAAGCTACAATACCGAGGGCTAGGTTGTTGATTCGAATTGCAGTGAGCGACAAGCAATAAGATGTAGAGAGGGCTGATGGCCTTCGATTTCAGTTCAAGTGATGGATATTTAGATATCCGGAAAGAAAATGTATGAATAAAGTTCCAAGATAGAGGACAGAAGTGGTCACAAGGGGTCTTTTCGCAGGCAAGGGAGGTATTATCGTTTGTTTCTCGCCAAAGTACAGGGACTCTGAGACAACGGCCTGGAATTTGCTTGTGTATCACGCTCACAGAGCCCTTATCGAAGCGCTCGTCCGTGCCTCGATCCGATACACGATCACATCTGAGGGTGAGCGCGCAAAGTTTTTCAACAAAAGATGTCTACTTATTATTTTGCCCGATGTTGACAAGAAACCTCTTGGGCAGGGATCTGGCGCTATGGGCTGAAAAAACAATGGGAGCTTTTCTGACGGTAAATGCGCCGGACACGGGTACCAACATGCCAACCATGGAATTGCAGCATCTGTAAGGTAGATCGAGGTGGACAACGGATGTGCTAGTGAAGCATTCTCCACAGTCATGACTGGATTCTGCTCTTTGCATAGCTACACCGCAACTTCGTCGTCAAGAACGACGAAAAACGATCATCGAATCGACGGAAACAATTGAGTTGTGCATAAGGGGCGATTTTAACATGTGCTGCCGGTTGGCTGGGACAGAGATTCGGTGAGAATGAGGGTGTGGTACTGGTACACCAGTCTTGGTCGTGGCCCCCTTGTACGATGCTATGCGCCGACAAACGGGAGTGATTCATTCGTACAGTGCGGGAATGCATTGACGGCTGCGCAAGCCAATAGCCCAATATTGCTGGATCCTATTACTTAAAGTTTGCCGATACGTCCTGGGTAAATAAATTTAGGGACACGAAAGATATCGTGAGGGGTCAGGAAATTATCCCATAATCTCCTTTCACCCAACTACCATTCTACCACTTCGGATGTGGCCAGAAACTATGCCGCTGACCAGTGGTCTTAGGAGGCAGGAGAAGAGCAGTAAAGGGGAAGTATTAGACGCAGCAACACGATCACGTGTCACAGATTTAGGCATACACGAGTACAGACTACTGCCGTACAGCTGTCGCTCAAGTGAAGCCAAAATAACTCCCCATCTTGACAAATCTGGACCATACCCAGCTACGTGGCGCGTCATATGGTGATAACGATAGAGGGGCAAGAGGGACCAAGGGGGCTCTCACTCAGACGACTGAATTTTCAGTGACATCAGTCGCAAATGGTGGAATGGGGGTGGTGGAATGGTGGTGGTGGAATGGTGGTGGTGGAATGGTGGTTTAGATCATTCATTTTTGTCTGCCGTTTCAAAAAAACGCAATCTCAATTCGAGTCGCCGTACAAGTCTATACAATCACTGAAAATGCAAAAGAGCTTCAGACCGTTGTGTACTGCTCAATGCCTAATGAGCAAAGTGAAGTGTGGTATCTAACGCGCCCTGAAAAAATCGGCCAAACAAAAGAAAATCCTCTGAACGTTAATTTACCCTTGACTGAAAGAAAATCGTACACGGTGACATGACATAAACCCATCAACGTCCACCTATGTCACTCGAATAGCCCCCATTATAGGCTTCGTTCATCTGGCCCTGATATCCGTGTTGTGGCCCAGGGCCACTTGATACATAGCCACCCTCGTCCTCTTCGTAGTATTCCGACCCGCTAGCATCGAAACTGCTTCTTCCGCCGTCATCGTCGATGCCAGCGTCTCCCTGCGGCATTTCTGACCAGCTTAAGGTAGCAAGGGCAGGATACTGTGCAAGTAGAGCTGCAGGGAGTGTATAGTTTCCACTGGCATCGATCGGGAAGCCGTTTGCATCCACGGGTATTGGCTGTGGCTGTTGCATATGCATGTTTTGCATGCGCTGCTCTTGCCACACACGTTGTCGCTCAATTGCTTCTTCGTCGAGCAACGGCTTGATGCAGATCCGGCCCGCTTCCGAGCGGAAATGCCGGCCCAGAGCATCAGCACGGGCAAAGCGGCGGCCACATCCCCACTGGCCGCCTTGCTTAAGCTCTCCTTTGCAAACGAACTTCTTCTCTCCGGAATGAAGTCCTTCGTGGCGCTTTCTATCGTGTTGGCGTGCAAAGGCTTTCCCGCACACTGTACACACAAATGGGCGCTCATCGGTGTGGGTGCGAAGATGAGAGCGAAGGTTATAAGCGCGAGTAAAGCGTTTAGGGCACAAGGTACACTGGAAGGTGGCGGGATGTTTCTGAACTCGCTTGGCGTTACCACTATCCGCAGATGCTGCCTGGTATTCAGGGTCCGCAAGTCCAAGGATGTAGTCTCGATTTGGTAGTGAAGATGTTGACTGGCGACGTCTGCTCGGGGAAGTTGTTCCAGTCCTATCATTCGGCGATAAAGATCGAGATGGGTCGGGTGACCGCCCCTCCGGGCCAACGCCAGGTGACAGCGAAGGAGTATGGGGACGAGAGCCGCCAGGAGAACCACTGTTATATGGGTCTGAGACTGCTCGACGACGACGACCTAATTTCGTAAGCTATTGAAAGTAAAGTCTGCAATTCAATTTACGTACCTCTATCGGGAGGGGTCAAGGCGTCTTGATCAAACGAGGGCTTGGGAGGCTCAAAGCTGTTTTGTCTTGAGGTTGGCGCAAATTCAACGTTGATTTCGGGTGGTACCATCTGTTGAGCTTGTCCCATGTCCAAACCATTATTGTGTTGAGCTTGAGGAAACGACTCTTGTCCTTGACCCCCATACATATTCTGTTGCTGTCCAAAACCATTATTCATACCAAGCATGAACTGGTTCTGGTTCAAAGCAGGCAGTTGTTGGGGGCCTAATCGAGGCGAGATCGCAGGGCTATGTGCAGGGCTGAGGCCTCTTCCGGGACTTGAACCATGTTGCACTTGAGGATCAGACAATGAAAAAGACCCGATACCCAGAACTTCTTGGTAGAGGCCGGCATCTTGTGGGTTTTGCATTGGTGAGTGGTGCTGTTCTATGGAGTCGAAGGTGTCGTGATGCGGCAAATTTGGTGAATGTTGAGCAGATGATACAGACACATCAGAATATTCTGAAGGCGTCCTTCGGTGGGCGGTGAATTGTGGTGGCATCATACTCCATTCGTGTCCTTGCGGGAAGGCAGCACTCTCTGGACCTAACGACGCATTTCGAGAATGGCCCGGAGAGGGTTGGAATTGGCCCTGGTTGAAGGACGGGGATTGGTGTGCGGAAGAAGGTGAGCGGGAGTCGGGTTGTAAGAGGTTTGGAGGGGTCGGAGTTTGGTGGATTTGCGGGGAAGACATGTTGAGCTCAGCAGGATTGACTGAAGGATTTCCTGGCTGAGGAAGATCGTTCATAAAAAATTGTGTGTCAAATTGATCGCCTTGGTTATTCGGGGTCGAGAATAAAGAGAAATCCCCCTCGTTGAAGTTGTTGTTTGCGCTGAGAAGGTCCTGCGTAAAGCTGGGCTGTTGCTGCTGTTGGCCGTATGGAGTTGTCTGCTCTTCTTGCTTGAACTGCCGCTGATTGAAGTCCTGGCTCTGCGCATATGTCGTCTCGCCCAAACCGCCTTGCGAAAAAGCTTGTCCTTGTTGATCTGCGAACTCGTTATTGTTGTCAACAAATGTTGGAAGGCTGTTGTTCGAGTTGAAGCCGCCGTTGTTCAAATACTGCTGTTGCTGCTGTTGGTTGCTGCCTGATGTGTCAAGGGCGAGTCCCAAACCAATTGAATTAACATTCTCCTGGAATTGGCGCGGGGAAGGGCTATGAGATATATGCGATTGTTGATGGCCCGCAGAGGGAGATCTTCCACGTTGTTCATCCATGTCGCTGTTGCTGTTCTTAGAACACCGGAAGATTGTTTGAGGGTTGGTGGTGGAAATCAGCCTCCCAGGCACGGTGGCTGAGCCTTGAGGCTATGCGAAACGGCTGAAATACCCACAACGGGGCGGTCAAAGATAACTTTGAACTTCAAGAAAGCCTCGTTTCGAAGATCTCACAATAAAGATTCGATTTCTCCAAGTCCTTATGACGATATTCGTTGCTTTGACGCTCCGGGCGTTGTTTTCTAACAACTCGCAGAGCGACAAGGACTCAGGATCGCTCGACGGCGACGAAAAATGATTGCGCTTGAAATGACACAAAATTCAATGTCGCAATCTCCTGTTATATGTAGATAATCCAAAATATCCGTTTCAGAAAGTATGTTGTTGGTCGTGAGAGTCGATCGAGGATAAGCGCCCGAGTGGAGGTTGGTGAGATTGATCGTAGGAGGGACCCTTTTATGACTGGAACTCGAGATATGAATATAGCGATCTGTTCTTCTGTATCCTGCATATCAAAATAGATGTCAGCTATTATAAAAGAAACTCTGGTAAGGCTGGTATGGAAACATCAAATATCTGGTGATGTTTGGTCGCATCAAAGGGAGCTCATTTCGCAAAAGCTGAGCCTTACCTGGCGGGTCTGCTGTGATCTTGAGGGCGGCAAGGTCGTCTGAAAGTATCTCTCTTTCAGGTGGAGAATACTGACAGGGCAACGAAGATCTTTTGCGACGACGTAGGGAGAGCTTTGCTTGGGACGAAACTCTTGTGATCTTCTGAAGCGCTTATCGATCTAAGGGAACTGAAGCGCGGGATCCACAACACACCTATCACACGTGCTTTCCGCTTAGAGAAACTCAAATTAATTGAACATAAAGCATCAATATCTCCGAAGGAGAGGGATTATCAGAGCAGATTCAACCAATAGGGACGATATTAAGACCTTTCTCAACCCGTGAAGAAAAACTTAAATGTGGTTCACTAAGTATCAGGTTTCATGTCACGTAAATGATTTGGAAATTTCTCTGACCGTATCGGTTTTCACGTCACGGTTGGGAACGCTTTCACAAGCTCTTTTCCGGCAGTTTTACACCGGAATGGATGGAAGAATGAATTAAATAGGAAAGCTTCCAGTGCATTGGATGGGTTCTTCCGTTTGCGTCCGACTAACTCTGTAGAAGGAGAGGGCTTTCAAGGATTTCATCAAAGTCACGTGCCCAGTATTGTGTCTCGCCCTTAGATTCCTCCGCCTCGTACTCTCCAATGTGCACGACTTCTACTCCTATACGCTTCATGGTCTCGACCAAGCTGCTCTCTGCATTGTCCGCCATCACGATACCTATCGCTCCCGGCTCCGCCAAACACTCAATATCCGTTCCTGAGTCACCGATATAGACAGGCTTCGATGTATCCCACGACCTTGTGTCGCTCCATGACTGCAGGATATCTTTCATTGAAGCCAGCTTAGCGTCCGAAGTTGCAACCACCTTCTCGCCATTCTTTGATCCAACTAAAACGCCTTTCTCGTCCAGACTGTTTGCCAGAACCTCAACCTCGTCGTTCCCTGGACCAGCACTTGCTCTCACAACTCCTCGAATGAAAGACCCCGAGAAGTTCACAGAAACAGTACCCCATATACTCTCATTCTCCCTGAGCCTCTCAACAAACTCCTTAAACCCCTTCCTAACAACCACATCACCCTTCTCCACCGCCTCCCGTCCCGCAACTTCCCAAGCTTCCTTCCCTATCCCCCTGAAAAGTCCCGAATCGCTCACACGTCCAAAACTTCTCTCCTCAATCTCCCTCAAACTTCTATAATACCCAATCTCCTCCTCCAACGTCTTTCTCTCCTCCTTCGCAGGTCTGTACCCTCCCACGTGATTCTCAAAATCCCGTCCATAACTAGCAACAATCTCCTCCCAAGCACCCTTCATATCAACTCCTTTTCTCCACTGCCATTCAATCCCATAATTCGCCAATACGGGAATAGTATCTCTCGTTGTAATCGTGCCATCAAAATCCAGAATAAAAGCTCTCTCCCTCCCACTCAATCCACTCATAGTACTCTGCCCAGTGAACGATCGAGGAAAGGGAAATGAAGTCTCCAGCAGGAAATTGGTACAGGTAAGCGATCGGATGGGGAGGGTCTTGGATATCATTGGTTGGATCGGAGTTACTCGTCTTCGTATATTTGACGAGTGATTTTGGAGAATTATTATTTTATTGGGTTATTATTGGAAGGGGTGAAGACGGTATTTTTAAACTTTAGTGGAGGCGATTGTTGGGTTACGGAATATTACGTCACTGAAGCTTGAAATACACTCGCCCCTTTCCCCTGAATGCTCCGTTAAATACAGTAAGCAGCTAATTGCAGAAGCGAATCCTTTTTTGTCCCCTTCTTTGGTAATCAGATTAAATTGAAACTCATTCCAGCTATTCTAGTAGAACATCCACACCCTATCACTATTTTCAAAGACAGGTACCGCTGCTTTGTCAATCCAACCATCTTCATCAAGGCTCTTCTTGATCATCAAAGACTTTACTTCGCTGCATTGACCAACAATCAGCGTACTGGACAAGAAGATAACCCAAGACTTTCTTAGCAATACTTCCGTTTAGGAAAAAGGCACCTAGAAAAGTGCCTCTCACCGGTCAGATTGGACAACCACAATCTTGTTGGACCTCTTGTTGCCGTCGTGGGAACTTCAAGCCATAAAATTAGGTTCCGAAACCTTCGATCTATAGAGATCGTCTATGACTGATGCATTACTATACATCTCGGTGGTTGGATGTCTTCCGACAACACCGTCTATGAGTCCCTATCACCATGAACACCGTGCATTACTGTTACTTCAACGAATGCTCAATCAACGCTTTATAACCCTTGACAGCAGCTTCCAGATCTGCGACGCTGACATGCTCATGGTCCGAATGAGCAACCAAAATGGAACCTATTGAGTTGGTTAATGAAACAGACCCCAAATGGATATCGATAAACGCACCTGGTCCGTATAGATATCTCTTATGGTCTCCCTGGAGATTAGGGATATCGGTTCCGTAGTTAACCACAATCGTTTCAAAGCCTTCAGATTCATTAGCAAGCGCCATAATTCGGAAACGGATGGCTTTACCTTCAACATCGCTATCGATAAATACGGGGCCGTATCCCTGCGAGAAGCTGACATCCAGCACTTCCCCACCCTTCTGAATAGTATCCAAAACAATCTTCTGAACTGCCTCAGGAGGTCCATCGGCAATCCTAATAGCAATACTAGCCTTAGCATCCTCCGCAATAACATTCGCTGCAACCCCTCCCTCAATCCGTCCAATATTCAAAGTGGTATTCCCATATTTCTTACTCCAAGGCAATTCCATATTCTGCAGCGCGTACAGTGCCGGAATTAACATCGCATTTGCGCTCTTCCCCAGCTGCGGATATCCAGAATGCCCCGCTTTGCCCTTGGCCTTGATCTCCACACCCGTAATGCCCTTGTGTCCACTCGCAAGCTTCAATTCCGTAGGTTCCCCAAATATAACGGTATCCCATTTCAGATCCAGATCGTTGGCCTTTCGCATTCCGTCTCCGGGGCCTTCTTCTCCTACTACGAACAGCAGAGCTACGTCGCCATCGCCAATCTTGCCCGCAGCGTACAACTCTTCGAAGGCCGTTATTTGCGTTGCCACGCATCCCTTTGCATCAACGCTTCCTCGGCCCCATATCTCATCCCCCTCCCTTTTGTATGGCCAGTATGGCGGCACGACATCGATATGCGACGTCACCAAGGTACGCGTTTTGCGCTGCTTACCTTTGAAAGCGAAGACGTTCTGACGAGGATCTTTCGAGGAAGTCGTAGCTTCGACATCTTGCGTTTCGACGGTAAAGTTTTGCTTCTCGAGGTAGGAGACGAGGTATTTTCCGACCTCTTGTTCATTGCCAGTGATTGAGCTTTTTTCGATGAGAGCTTTGTGGAGTTTGAGGAGGGGTGTCGCGGAGCTTTCGTCGAGAATCGGATCTTGCGCGTCAATTGAATGACCCGCAGATACCCATTTGCTGAGCAATAGCAAGGTAGGAAGTGATAGGAGCTTCATCGTGAATATGCCCTTTGACTGAAGTTCAATGAGTTGGAGAAGAGAACTCGAGGCTTGTCAAGAAATAGTGACTTCGTTCATCAGATTAATAAACTTGCAGGGATCCGAGCTCAAGGTCGGCCGCGGGGTCAAGAGTGGGATGCCCCTGACTTCAGGCTTACGATAAGCAGCGGATGTTGGGTAATAACCTTTGGGGGGAAAACAGGCTTTCAATCGTTCATTCTGATTCAATATATTGGATCCGAGGATTTCAACATAATTTGTAGATATCCGGAACGGTTAATTTTGGTCACTAAAATTGATAGAACGATTGATAATTGTTTCCAATTAATACCCTTGGGCGGCATTTACTTAGAATACTGTTTCTGACTGAGCGATTGATGCTGCTGTCTTCACTCTATAGTGACTTGAAGTATGCAAAGCCCTTCACCGAGTCCTTCCAACTACCAACGACCTGACCCGCCCATTCCTCCATAAAATTCTCGTCAACAACGCTCTTCAATGTTCCCGGGATGGATGTAGTATCTTCTACATCTGGATCCCCTTGGAACACGCTCTTCAGCGCCCTATCAATCCAACCTCCTTCGTCAAGACTCTTTTTAATCATGGACGACTTCACTATGACCTCCTTGACTAATCGTTCAGCAAGATTCAACGATTCATGAAGTTGGCCCTGCGAAGTTCGGGTAAGGTATCCATTGAGCCTCAAAACGGATGTTCCAACTTCGTACCCAACGTATAGGGACTGTAAGGCCTCTTGAGTAGCGGGCGCTGAATCTAATCGTTCAAACTCACTCAGCCTCTCACTTAATCGCTGTTCCAGGTCATTTTCAAAGATTGAAACGCCCTGAACGATTTTCGTCATCGCGTAGTATACTGCGAATCGGAAGTCAACCCGCTCCTTTTGTTCCAGGATCTTTTCGTATATGAAATCGATATTCCGGTTGAGCCATGACCGAGCTGAAGTCGCCGAAACGGAATCAACGATCGGGTCCACAAGCGTAAGGAAACGTTCGGTGAAGAGATCCATGTGAATTCTATAGTCCTATTTATCCCAGTAAGTCAATCGCTCATCTCGGCTGAGGGATTGTTCCATCCCCTGGAAGAGAATCATTCATCTCACTTGAAGGATTGTTCTATGGCCGAAAGAGAATCGTTCGTCCCACTTGAAGGATTGAGGAGACGGGGAGGAGACAGTGGGGGGACTTACTGAGAATGGTATCCTACCCTGAGACGCTCGATTCAGCCGAGCGAGAGGCGACTCTTCCCCAGGGATTTCGAAATTCGGCATAGCATTGTAGTCATTTTGATTTGAGAACCTAGTTTCTGTATCCTCGATGTCAAATGCTTTTGTCTGTCAGCTATATTCCGTGCTTCTACTAATTGCAAACTTACGAAGAATATCGAAGCCATAGGATGAAATCGTCAAAGGTGTATTTGACTCTATTAATCTAGATACTTTTCGACTCTCGACGACAGACATGATGGCTGATACGTTGTAGGCCAGGGCTTTCTTGACTTGCTCCAACTCGAAAATAGTGTTGTAGTTATTGTGCTCAAAGGAACTCCAAATCTTGTTACTGATTTGTGTCGGCGAGTTTTTGTAGATCTTTTGCTGGTCTCGAAGTTCCTCAATGACGCTTCTCGGCTGCGAAGCAAAGTCGGAACTGAAAGGATGTGGGTGCAAGGTGGAAATGCTGTCGAACATGTAATGCGATAGTGTAGCGTTTTGGACTTGTTTGACTCCCAGACGCTGGTACGCCCTCATAGCCAGAGAGCCGCAACCCAAAAGGGAGTAAAGTCTCGTGAGCATCAATGCGATCTGTGAATTCGCTTTGGAATGCGACCACGCATATTCCAGAAGGACCGCCGCTTGTAATAAATGGTAGACGGCGGGATTCTCGAGAGGCTCAGTCGCTGGAAGTGAACTTCGCTTCATCGAAAGCTTTGCTAAACACGTGGCCGACAAGATGCAGAGGTCATCAGCAGGATGTAGGTCCGTTGGGAGTAGAGTACTTGTGATTCGTCCGTCGTCGTTCATAGCAAGACCGTATGATTTTATTGCTCCCCATGCCAGTTGTGTGAGACACAGCCCACAGTAATCATCGGACAGTGGTGTAGAGCATCTCGCGCAAGTTGCAGCTCGCTCCGGGCCTCTTGACTGGCGACGTTTATGTTCTGGGATACTGCTCGTTATGAGGAATATTAACTTGTATACGTTCACAAGCTTTGTGATCCCGCTAGCCGTCTCGACCTGTGATGAAGGTTCAGCATATCGCTGAAATGAAATCAACGATCGAAAGAGACGCAACACAGAGCAAATGGCTCATTTGGAATGAACGACTCACATCTTGATTCAGAGGGTAGAGAAACTCCTTCGATTCGCCACCATCCGACCCTCCAAAAATTTGGTTCTCGATAAGTATTGACAGGAATCGGTCCGAATCCTGGGAATCCAAAGCCCCAACAAAGGTCCTCAAGTCGGTGTATGCCATATTAGCGTCGCCGTATCGCTGTAAGTATTGCACAATAAGGTCTATCTTGCTAGGTGCATCAAGGGTTGAGAAAGACGAAGGGGGTGCAAAGGAGAACATTAGCGAAGCTAACGAAGCATTTCTTCTCCAGCTTTTGTCGATACCGGAATTGGGGTCTAAATGAGCCTTGATTTCTGCTTCAACCTCGTCCTTGTACTTTGACTTGCTAGTCAATGCCGCGTTGATGTAGGACTTCCATACCACAAAATCGCTGAAACGTGATTCAGCGATTTTGCCATTCTCGTCTTTTGTTCGTGCCCTCTTTAACAGGTCCCTCGCCGTTTGGAAAAGAAGGTCTGGGTCGTTCTTCAGGAGTTCGAGCTTGAGGATCCACAGTCGCCACTCGCCTTTTGCAATCGTTGACTCCGGTCCAACGACTGGGTTTTGTAGGTAGGTCAGGCGCACTGGATTCGTTTTTTTGGTATCACCGCTTCTCAGAATGATGTCCATGAGAAGTAATTCTTGTGGTTTATGGATACATCGGACCGGAAGAGGAGTCGAGTCCTACAATCCATGTCAGTCACTCAAGTTGAATGAACCATTGTCGGACTATGCTCACAGCAGCCTTCACAGTAGCATCAGCGAGCTTGCGTATCAGGCCCTCAGCCAATGCACCATAGAGTTTTCGTTCCTTTTCCGGATAGCCAGAGTATTGCTAGAGAGTAATGGTCAGCATTCGTTCAAACGATGAAAGCGATTGAGAATTGGGTAGTTGAACTAGGAAGAGAATCCCAGTGCTCAACAATTCAGGTAAAGAGAGCGATTCGGAACTCATCGACTTGCCGAATAAAGGAACATGGTAGCAATGTTCCAGAAAACATACTCGTGATTGCCAGGGAAGTTCTTCTCGAGGCTATTCGCGATATGTCTGGCATGTTCGTAGTCCTCTTTGGCAAGACAAGCTCGGAAACACGCTCTGCTTGCGTCGACATCTTTGGGAGTAGACTTGACGAGTTGCCAACGCAAATACCCAATGATCCTAGGCCAGCTCTCGCCCGGTTTGGGCAGAACGAGTTCCAAGGCTTCATCGTAAAACTGTATCACGTCAAGGTCCGTAAGGGCGCGTTTGGCGACCACTAGTTCTTCCAGTTGGAGAAGGAGAGCTCCTTTCTCGGAGACCTGGCCTAGGTGGGCCTTGATGAGAGTCCGGAGAGCCTACAATCACAATCACTCAGATCAGTTGAGGGATCATAAAAGGTCATGTGATGCTGCGGGTTGGTACTGGACCCGACCGCATGTCAAGTTTGAATGAACGATTGAAATATAGGGAATAATGCTGGCAAGTAAGTACGTACCTTAAAGTAGTCTGAGTCGGTCTTCTTTAACTTCTTGTCCACCTTGTTCAGAGCCGCCTTGAAGCTGCGGTTTTCGATGTCGGTCAAAATCGCACGCGCGGCCTCCGCGTCTGTGTTTAGGCCCGCCATTCCGAAAGCTTGGGTTTCTGCGTTAAATCCGCATTTTTCTCAATAGTTGGGCGGAGATGAGTGATTGTGGTGGTGGAAGAGGACGATGCAAAAATCGTTGACGAAAAATCAACGATTCACATCGCGACTTTCGAAGCGAGAAAGGAATGGACACTAAAACGCCAGTGCTAATGGTTCAAAATTCCAAATAAATCTGATCGCAACTATCTGGTCTAGTGAAATTGGACATTGAATTGCTCTCGCTACTTAAGTGAGTGTATCCTGAAATTTTCTCTTCATCTCAGCGATTCAGCCCTTACTGGCCTACCTACGGGAGCGAATGACCCCTTTGCTATAGTTTGTCTGCCCAAATCGTCCTCTCCCTTTGAGCGATCGAAATTACAAAGTCTCTCCAACAAACAATACCATCCTGGACGCTCAAATTGACTCTTCGTCCAGAACCCTCACTGTTCTTCAGAGCCTCCCTGCTAGGCTGAGCTTCTTTGTGCCTCGCTGTGTGACAACATACATCGCACGATTGACCAAAAATGAATCGACAGTTTAGCATTTCGCCTTTTTGATTATTCTTACAACACAGCTAGCTATATGATACAATAACCCGTTGACTTTCAAAAGACAGTTGCCATTCACGAGAACCACGATTTCCCCTCCTTCCTTTTGGCTTCCTTCCGCTCTGTGATCTGTCATATGTCAGGGAATGACAGTTATTAAGGGGTGTTGAGGTACCCACCCACTGCTTTTTACAGTCTCGATACGCTCTACAGATACAAAGTCAGCATTGCATGTCTCTTGATTCTGTATCTCCCACAGCGCCAAAATTTCCGCCCACTGATGGCGATTTGGCGATCGAGATCCATAAGAAAGTCCGAGAGGAGAAAAGGAACACGAAGCGCCTGAGAGACTCCTCTATTGAGCCAAGCGTGAGATCTCTGGTCCCTGTCCTATCACTGAATGGAGACATCACGGGACCATTTCAATGACGACCAAGCCAAAGACAGCGGCCACAATAAGCTTTCCACTCACTGAAAATAATCGGTACACATATCCCTATCTCCCCCATTTCGATGCAGACATTTCAGACTCCTTGCCGCAGCCTCCTGACAAGGATCGAAGAACTCTCCTGGACGTTTACTGGGCAACGAGTCAGCTGAGCTCCCTTTTGAAATTGCTACATTTCTCCTCATTTTGGCGTCAAGCTCGCATCTCTTCAAGGAGTGTCACATTACCTTTCGAATTTTGCACTGGTCTTGGGATCCCACGGGGTCTCTTCCGGAGCATCGTTGGACGCCATGCTTGCAAGATGGGCTGTTTTATGTACCGGCACTGGGGGATGTCAGTCGGTCTGATCTCCGGCAGCGCATTTCTTCGAAATTCGGCTAACTTACCGAATCGTCTTGGCAACGGCAACTTATCGGATGACAGGGGTCCTCCTATCGCATGCAGAGGAGGGGTCAAAGGATAGTGCCAAAACAATACTCCGAAACCACCAGAGAGTCCTCAGTCATGGAAATGTTCAGCAAACTCGGGCTTTGAAGGGATAGCATCCATTTGCTTAGAATATTGAAGTCTATTCATAACAGAGTCGCCGGGAAATTTAGCGACAATCCACCAACAATTACGGCATCCCTTATCTGACTTTATTGTCCCCATTTCTTCTCGATGCCTGATTCTGGCCAACAATACACGAGGGGAGTTAAAGATTACAAGCCAAGCTTAGTCTCACTGGCTAGACTGTTTTGAAAGCAAGGAGAGAGATAACGGTACATATGTAGCGTTTAACATGCCCTCTGCACTGGCTACCTGGAGATGCCGAGAGCAGAGCAGCATTTGCAGATAGATATATATCAGGACTGTCACTGGCCTCGTGTAACTTAGGATGTCTTAAGATGGTTACTATTAAGCTACCTGATGCGTCCGTTAACAGCTTTTCAAACGCACATCCTACATACTAAGCGAGTCCTGTCACGAAGAAGCGGCGCTCTTTATCGTTTTGTGTTCCATATCGGGTCATGAAATCCATGCCTTGATAGCTCCCCGCCTTGGCCAGCTTGTGATTCATTAGCCCTCCACACCTCTTCATTCTCCCTCCACTTTTGATATTACGTGTCTCCACAATCGGAGCCCGTTATATTCAGTTGGGTAATTCGTACTCAGTTTAAGGATGGCATGTGCGAGAGCACCGGTGATGACGCTTCCCATAGTCTCCTCTTCCTATCCCCCTCTCTCTGTGGCTAAATTTGTTCTTTCCACTGCTCCCAATTGGCATGCAATCTATACCAGCGCTTAGTGTAACACGTTGTCTCGGCCCAGAATCCACTTTCAATTTGCCGGCACCTATCCGTTTAGAGAAACAGTTTCCATGCAGCAGTTCGTCCTTCACATTACCCTGCACACGTATCCGATTATTGAAGCGTCTTTGTGGGCTCACTTGGTCCGTGATATCAGCCCAGCCGACCAGTGCCAGAGCCATCCAGGTTGATCGTCCAGTTTTCGAATATGGTACGAGATAAGGCGGCTGCGAGGGAATGACTGCGCACGAAGTATCGTGAGACCGTTCTCCACATCTTTCTCTCCAAGAGTCATTTGAGAACGGTAGAAATTTGCTGCAAGAAAGGTGTGGAGGAGCTGAACAAGGGCAGACTGGATCGGAGTGTCAAGGACGTGCAAAAGTAACGGTTGATCGATCCGTAGCGTATTGCCCAGGTTGGTCTGGATTGCCCACGTCGAGGAATCCAGCACTGAAGAAGCATATTGTAGACTGCATCGAGGCCATCAAGGGAGAGCTTCAGATATAAGAAAGGTTGAGCGCCGACAGACCGCCCCTATTCCTTCCATCAAGATCAAACAGCAACTTGCTATCAGATCCGTTATCCAACCTCGATATTGTTCCTTCATTTAAAACAACAGACTGTTCAAGAGTTTATTGTGAGTTACAACTCTTTTCCTCTTGGTCGTCGGTGCGGTCGGCACATTATCACAGATACGACACTTACCCTGGATCCCACCAAACTCTTTCCTTTGCTCGAGTACAGACACGAGTGAAAGTTATATCTCCTTGAGAGATTACTTCATCTCTTTGTCTACTACCTTTGTCGCCTTTGCCATTCATCCCATCTCACGCCACCTTTTCCTAGAAGTGAAGCCGTATTCACTGTTGTTCTTGTGATAACAAGCTTCTGATAGCTTATCGCTGGTGTTCTGACTTCCAGTAGATTTATTATTTCCAACAGCAACGTCTTCACCAAAGACATGGCGACACCAGACATATATTTTCAGGCCGGTACTCCGGAGCCACGGCTTTCAAAGATCGTCAACTCCCCTCGCTTGAACCCTTCTCCTAGAGAAACTCAAGAGGGTCTGAAGCGATCTTTCGCCAAGTATCTCGCTGCCGACCATGGCTCCTCAGCCGTCGGCAAACTGTTTGATCCAAGCAAACATCTAGCATACGAGGAGCCAAAGCACATCCACACGATGGAAGAGATTGGCTACTCTGCAAGCAACGGCGTTTCTCCCGTCGCTGTCTCTGAGCCTTTCCGTCTATTTAGTGAGGAAGCCGTCAACATCATGCGAAGTGAGATCCTCGATCCAGAGGTTCAGGAGAAGTATAGTTACACATCTGATATTGCACCAAAGCAGCTGCGAGGCTATGCTCCCAAGTAAGTGCCATCAAGTTTCTCGTCGCCGGTCACATCTAACAGTGATCTCAGGCATGGCAAGTTTATCTTCGAGGCCTGGAAGCATCCCGAAACACTCGCCATCATGTCGAAGATCGCAGGAGTTGAACTTGTTCCCGTGATGGACTATGAGATTGGACATATCAACATGTCTATCCCGGGCAACAAGAAGGAGTACGTTAGCAGCACCATGACATCAGAGGACGACGAAGAAGCTATCGTCGGCTGGCACAGAGATAGCTATCCCTTTGTTTGTGTCCTCATGATGAGCGATACCACTGGTATGATTGGGGGTGAGACCGCGTTGAGGACCGGGACTGGAGATATCAAAAAGGTCCGAGGTCCATCGAAGGTAAGCCATCCCCTACCCGAGTGACACTTGTCCTATCTGATACAACTTCAGGGATGTGGCGTCGTCTTGCAAGGTCGTTACATCGATCACCAGGCCCTGCAAACCTACGGTGGGCAAGAACGCATCACTATGGTGACATCTTTCAGGCCACGCTCTCCAAGGATCCGTGATGACACCGTCTTGACCACTGTCCGTCCGATTTCCAATCTCTCTGACCTCTATGGACAAACTGTTGAATATCAGCTCGAGAATGCGGAGTCCCGGATACGACAAATGCTCAAGAACGTCCGTGATTCCATGAAAGCTGGTGCAACGGATGTCAAGTCCATCAAGTCCTTCCTCGACTGCGAGATCCAGGCACTTTCTAATCTCAACAAAGAGATCGTAGATGAAGCTTTGGTCCAGAAGGGGCATTTGGCCGAGGTGTGCGAGGAGGCCGCTAAACCAAAACGCAGGAAGCTCGAGTAGATTTATCAGTGCTTATCACTGATTTTTCGTCAGGAAGAGGTGCTGGATGCCGTCGTTGATGATATTATAAATTTTCTTTAGCGTTCGTTCAGCGTTCCTTCTGCTTGCGTAGCCTGTCACGTTCGACGTTGACTGATACTTTGAGCCTGATAGCGGAGCTTTTGTACACCTTCATTCTTCTTAATCTGACGACTATGTTGTGTTCGCTTTCATTCTTCTTTTAGCCTTAAGTATAGACTTTGGTGGTTGGCGATAGCATAATAAAACTCTATGTTGCTCCCTTTTCCCAAGATGCTCAGACATGAGCACTTGTGACGTTTGAGCTGAAAAATACCTCATCACCAAGATCAAAACTACCGGTATCTAGGAGGAATGAACGGTGCAAGGGGGTGACTCTGGGATCGTCACGTGCATGAGGTGATGAGGTGCTTCGGGCATCAAGACTCGCAAGGATGTTTGCCACGTATCAAAATCAAATTTTCGTCACAAAGCGTTAATCCACTTGAACGACGTTGGTCATATTGTTATCCGAAGTAGAAATAGCACAGACACCGGGGCAGTGCTGTCTGTCTGGCCGCTCCCACTTGGTCAAGGGTCGGCCTGTCAAATCGAGAATAGAATCCTGTACTTTGAAAGGGACCGAAATTCAAAAAGGTATCGGCCTCCAGGCGGAGGGGCGATTGCTGTGAAGCAACAGCGTTCTTTGAAGCGGAGAAATACTAGAATAGAAGAGAATAATAGAAGGTAGAAAAGGACTGGCGTTTTTGAATGAGCATCAATATTCCTAAAGTAAATTGTCTTCAGCGCGCGCATCACCGAGTGTGCACAGTACGGTGCGCTACTGATAGCTTTTTGGCAATGACGAGGCCTGACGTTTCAAGCTTTGAAACTGTGAGAATGACTAGAATTAGAATCCAAGCTTTTGAAAAGTTAGAGAAAATAAATCGGACTTCAATCGCTCAATTGGTGTGAGAAGTTGTGTACACTGATGAAAGGATGCCTGAGGCTTTAAACTACTGGTGGCGTGGGCGACAACTTTAACGCGCTGAACCGGGAACCGCGCGATAACAACCGTCGACATTTCAACAACTCCACCGTTCAAAATTCTTTCCCAGACCTCCACAATACCTATCTGCCAAACATCCGCAGGCTTCGCTCCTCAAGGACGCGTTGTTCGAGGCGTTTCTGGAGGAGCCAGAGTATTTCCAAACATCCCTCCAACCCCACCACTCTTTCATCGATCAGCCTCGCAAAGTCTCACGTTCTCCGATGCACATCGAAACCCTCTTCTTCCTCGACTAGAAATAACTATGGCTCCTTTTGCCATACCATCGACAGTCACATCTCCCAAGTCTACGAAAATGGGCGGGCTCAAATCATCGCGGTTTGCCAGCGCTTCCAACAGTCGCGAGACAACCCCAATTGCTGGAAAACCTACAGCGAAGGTGGACACCGACGTGAGCTGAGAACGAGACACCCTATTTTATGTGCTAATCCTGCCTGCAGCATGCTTCCGTGTTCAAGTCCGACCTTACCAATATCCGAAACTTAGTTACTTGCTCCATCTGCGATCAGTTACTCTATGAACCATGGACGTTAGGCTGCGGGCACACATATTGCTATTCAGTCAGTAATGCCTGCAGAGCTTGAATATTGAACTACGCTGATATCCGCTGATCAATTTAGTGCCTGTGTAACTGGTTTGTCCCAAACAAGCGAAAGAAGACATGCCCCGAATGTCGCACAGCCGTCAAGCAAATGCCAGCTCCTGCTTTCCTGGTAAGTGCAATGACCGTCCCTGTCATCCGCCAATGTCTGCTAATGTTTCTCCTTAGGTAAAACAAATAGTCGAGACCTTCTGCAAACGGACTGAACTCATGCCGTCCGACGAGTCTATTGAGCAACACAACAAAAAGCGTGCAGAGGAGATCGCGGATGTCGACAAGGATAAAAACAGCCCTGAAGGACTCTTTAAAGGCACATTTATGATTCGCCCTCTAGCAGAATTGCTATACGATGAATCGGATGGGGTCCTCAGATGCCCACATTGCCAACACGAACATGAGGGCGGCCCGCTGTGTACAATATGTGGCACAAGGTTTGAAGAGGGGTATGACGACGACGATCCATATGGATTCAGTGATTTTGATGACGACGCCGACTTGGACCTAGACCTAGAGGATCTGGAGGTTGACGTGGATGGGGAGTATCAGGCCGGCCATTTCCACCACTTCTTAGGCATACCTCACTACCCGTTCGGCGGTCGGGCGCATGCCCATTTCCATCATATCCATCACCACCATCACGACGAGTCACTGGGAGAAGAATCAGATAGCGATATTGACAGAGATAGCGAGGAAGATGAAGAAGAAGATGATGACGACGAGGGCTCACTACAAGATTTTGTTGTGCGAGACGGGGAGCAAAATCATAATAGTGGTCTGACGAATGGACGGAATAATCGCCGACCCATTACGATATCAGACGATGAGTCGGACGAAGGTGGACCAGTGGCCCCTCGAAGACGCCACCCAAATAGGCCCCGGGTTGCAGAGTCCTCGAGTCCTTCTGCACCTTCCATTCTTACAGTTACAGACTCAGAGAATGGCGAGACAAACGCCGAAGCGGATATGCTTAGGAATGCGGGTTGGAGTCCTTTGGACACAGAAAATGAAAGTGATGCCGAGGAACCCATCCGCTATGCGTACCCCGAATATAGCACAGCAGAGGATGAGAGTGATACAAATACGATGCGCAATGAAGCATCGGATGTCGAGGATGATCACCCTCGCGATGATATGTCTGAAACTCCAACTTACCAATACAATGGAGCTACTTACATATACGACGAGGGCACGCCTAACAGTTATGCAACTGGGGACGAAGATGGCCACTCGGAGGCGGAGTTCCCACATTCTATGGACCGAGATGGAGATACGGAGATGAGCGCTTCGCCTGGACCATCTAATTCGAGCCGCGGTGTCAGTGTCAGCACAAATGGATATGGATATGATAGGGATGGAGAAAGCGAGGTCTATGGTTATGACGATGAAGGAACACCAAGAGGACATCGAGGTGTGAGCGTTAGTACGGACGGCTATGGTAATATGGGAGAGAATCTTGGTGTAGCAAATGAGATCCACGCGATTGAGGACGACTCATCAGATGGCTCTATCCAACCGCCTCCACGGAGACGACCAAGACAACGACTCAGCAACCCACGAGTATTTCAAACCGACCCTCGCATCAGCATGATGTTTGCAGAGCATCAACTGAGCTTGAGAGGGGCCCAGAATCAACAGCAAGGACTCGACGATTTTGAGGCAGAGGTTAGGAGAGCCGAGCCTGCTTCTAGAAATCGAAGAATGACTTCATATCGACTGCAGCCACCCCGCCGGGTCGATCCACTGAGAAGCTCACGATCACCGTCGGCAACACGCATCATCTCTTCATCAAATCGTGTTGCACGCCCTCCTCGACAGTATCAACGGCGTTACTATTAGGATATCTTAGGGTGTTGTGATCGAGTACTGATATGGGATTGCTATTATGCTTGGCGTTGAGGCCGAGTGGATTATGGGAGTTTGGGGGAGTGATGGGCTGTATGATTGCCAAAACGGAGCATAAAGATTGAGCATAGTTTAGATATCAACTGAGACAGAAAGCTAGGAATGACACAAATCAGCTCTACTTTCTTGAATTCATGCTTGCTCCAGATACTGAAAGCCTGAAAGTGCACATGTTATCTTTTCCTTGAATCTCTACCTACTCTCATTGTCTTGGCTCACGAGCCACAATAAAATTTTAGCCTTGGTAGAGCAATGTTTCGAGCTCGTGTCAATGTTAAAGGCATATTGGAATTTCAAGTAGCTTCACTAACTTGACCATGCTCTCCAAAGCAAGTCCTCAGCCAGCCTCACGCATCACTTTGAGAATCAGACAAAACGAATGGATGCTCATTGTATTATTATTCATAGCCATCTCCTCATCTAAATCCATCATCTCATTCACATCATATCCTCCTCCGCAGCCCTTTTCTCCGCCATCTTCATAGCCTTATCCTTCCTCTCCTCCCTCAACGTAACGAAAACCCAAAACCACGTAATCATCTCTACGAACGCCCATGTGAAAAGCACCCTATTCTTCAGTCCCTCGCCCCAGGTACTTGGAGAGTATGTTTTTGACGCGTAGAGAGGTGAGGAGTCGGAGAGGAAGTAGGAGTAGAAGGTTATGCCGAAGAAGAGGATGAGTCGTACTGGCGCTGTAATTTTCTCGCTTTAGCTTTGGAATTTATGGGATGTGAGAGGGAAGGCAGAAGGATGCAGACCTTGCGATCCCCAGTGGTACTGGGAGATTTCTTCAGGGAGCGAAACAGAGACCAGGTCGCTGATGCCTACGACGAAGAGAACGGCTGCGAGGAAACCTAGGGGTGCAGATTGGCGATCGAAGGAGCGCGATTCAGGCTTTGCATAGTCAGTAACACGCCCCCCGCCCCCGAAACACGTTAAAGCACAGCTCACCATGCCCATAGCTTCGCCAATAATAAACACAAGAGTTTGGTCTGCTAGAACTCCTGGTGACGTGAGGAAGAAGTACGCAAGCGTAATATGGAAGAGGGAGAGAGAGGTAATGATCGTGTTCCCAGATATAAGCGCCATCTTGGTGAGTAATGGTATTCAGAAGAGGAAGAAGAAGGTTGAGGCCTATTGTTTGTCTTTATGCGTTTTCATTCAGTCTCACAAGATCAAAATGGTCACGTACAATAATTCAGGGCACCCAACTCTAAAATAGGGTTTTATGTTTCGCCGACACGCGAGACATTTCAGGGGTCTTCGAGCCGCTAAGTCGATCACAGCCAAGCTAAATTGACCCCTCCAAAACAAAACTCGACAGCTCGGCGCCTTGAATCGTTGGAGACCTGAAGATGGGAGAGTCGAAGCTCGACACAGAGCGCCATATCAAATACTGGCAACGATGTCTGCGAACGTTATTGCCCACAGAATACACAAGCACCGACTCCTCGCGCATGACCTTGGGATTCTTCATCCTCTCAGCTCTGGATCTCTTGGGAGCCGGCACCGAGACTTTGCCTGCGCAAGACCGCGCAAACATACATAATTGGATTCTAAAATGTCAGCATCCCAACGGTGGGTTCTGCGGATCTCCCAATCACCGGTATCCAGATGGCTATTATGTTGATGTTGGAAATGGCAAGCGACTTATGGACCCCGCGAATCTGCCAGCGACGTTCTTTGCTATACTGAGCCTGAGCTTTGTTGGGACATTCGATCAGATAATGAGGATGAAGTGTTTGAAGTGGTTAAAGGCTTTGCAGAGGGAGGATGGGAGTTTTGGGGAGCTTGTTACGGAGGATGGAAAGATTCATGGTGGGAGAGATATGCGGTATTGCTATGTGGCTACTGCGATAAGGTGGATGTTAAGGGGTGATGAATTGAGTGAAGAGGAGAAGCAGGGTGATATTGACGTAGAGAAGTTGGTAGATCATATGCGCTCTGGACAGGTATGAGGTCGAGTCCTTGTTTTCGAATTCAAGGCTGATGGGTTCAGACATACGACGGAGGTATCTCAGAAAGTGCTACACACGAGGCGCATGGTAATTTCTGCCTATCATTCTAGCAAGACATTATTCTAACCGTGATTCCAGCTGGATATACATATTGTGCGATAGCATCATTCTCATTCCTCCGTCGACTCCCAGATCCCCCGTCTGCCTTCTCCCAAACTACCCTAATTTCGAACGGAGCATCACACACAATGCTACCAGGCCTCACGAACCTCTCTGACACTGTTCGATGGCTTGTATCGAGACAAGTAGGATACAGCGAAGGCGAAGGCGAAGACGAGGATGAAGATGAAGATGATCGCTCGCTGCCCCTTCAAGACCAGCGCGATGCTTTGGCAGGGATACATAAGGATTCTACACAAGTACCATCACTCGCTGGGTTGCTGCCGAAGGACAATCAGTTTGTGGGGTTTAATGGACGGTGTAATAAGAGAGTCGATACATGCTATGCCTTCTGGGTAGGAGCATCGTTAGATGTAAGTCCATTGACTTCAAACATTTAGGACTTTAGCTGACTCTGGATAGCTACTTGGCTATCCTCAACTCGTGAATTTAGAGGCGATGCGTCGATTCTTATTCGAACAGACTCAACATAGAATTGGAGGCTTTGGCAAGGCTCCAGGAAATCCACCTGGTAAGTTCGGCCTCTTGAACTCACTCTTTGGGGAGGAGCTTACGATTTAATAGATATATATCATTCTTATTTGGGCCTTGCAGCTCTAGCAACGATGAAGGAACCAGGTCTGAAAGCTTTTGATCCAGCTTTGTGCATCAGCTTGGACCAAAGAGAAAAGATCGACAAGCTCAGAAACGAAGCTCTAGGGAGAACGTAGTTTCCGATAAAAACAATCAAAACATTGAAGCCAAGAGTTCGCGAACGATGGGCTACCTTGAACACTCAAAATTTGCCAGAACGAAGCGCGAGAACTTGGAAAGGGCGTCGCAGCCTTCACCAAACAGCAGCTCAGCGTGTGCAACAACGCTAATCTCAAGGCAGAAATTTATCTACATAAATCAAAGTCAAAAGAACATTTGAAGAGGAAGACATTAGGTCACGATGACTGGGGTCCCGTTTTCATGGGTTGAACCAACAAGGTGCGCTTCATGCTTCCTCTATTGATCGTAAAGGAAGCTGTCGACCACTTCAATCATTAAGCATACAACGAAGAATTCTTCCATCAGCAACTTCAGCCCCAAAATTCATCACCATGGCCACTGTCACAGGACAACACGGCGTCCTTATTGACTCGATCGAGAATCGACAACGAATTCTCAGCATATGCCCACATGTCTCCCAAAACCGACGAGGTTTCCCACTAATCGATTTCCATATATTCAGAGCGCTTCCAGAGGTGGTACGTGCATTAATATGGGAATAGGCATGTTGTCTACATCCACAGACAATACGGACTTCATCGACTGCCCATATGGAAGCGTACACTTCCTCGGCACCACACAAGATATACCCGCTATCATGAAAGTGAATAGAGAGGCACGAGAAATTGCTAAAACAAAGTTTACTCCTCTCCTGAACACAACGCTGTCTCCTCATCCTTTTCCGGCATCTTTGTCCAGGCCCCATGTGGAAGAACCCTGGATCAGTCCGATACTCTGGCAATTTCTACACTAACGTCGAATGCGATTCCTATCTTCTATGGCCCGGGGTCAGCTCTGAGGAAAAAAACATTGCTATCCTACCTTCCACTGCAAAGATCACACCTCCGAACCACTGAACGGTGAACCCTCTCGGATTTCCCGTGGCAAACCGGTTCACAACGCACAGTGCAAAACGGCGTCTACATGCCCCCTTATCTATGTCCTAAACTTTCGCAAGCGAATACCCCTGGCATTTTCTCTAAAGTCCGACATATCCTCGTCGATCTCGACCTGATGCCCTACTCCAACGGTACCCTCCAAGACAGAGAAGCATTCCAGACATGGGCCAACGAAGCAGCGTCCGTCTTCCTCGGAGACTGGGCTTTGAATACTGTAGAGTATTTCACTCAGCTGAAAAGCTTCCACTTCATTGTCAAGCACAAAAGCGAATCCTTCAGCTTCTCTCCTTTAGTGCTCTGATCTAGAATTGAAAGATGAAGAGGGGCGAGAGCTGGATTTACCTCGGAAGGCATATTTAGTAGAGATGAGTTATGGATAGTTGAGAGGGCGCTGTCGTTGAAGTATTTAGATGAGCATTCGCAGGGTGAGAAGCCAAACCTGGATTTGAAAGTTGCTATTCAGTTGGCCGTTGACAAGGAAGATGCTATGATAGCAAGGACTCATCCTGACGGTGTCTTCTTTTCTCGAAAGAGAATGAGAGAGTAGTATCTTGCCAAATTGTACGGATCTTCTCAATCCTGCCAAAATTACATTGTGTCATCAAATGCGATATGCCTCTTTAATCTATACTATAGCTCGCACTTGTGGCTTCAGAATTGGTCCTTCATTCATACATAACTATATAAGCCATCAAATCCATTCCCCTATCATCAATCAAAAAACCCTAGTAATGTACTGGACAAATCCGTCCAAAA